>JAABNY020000045.1:17281942-17308358 GCA_015164015.2 Brevimyrus niger | reverse complement strand
GGAGGGCCCCCCCCCCCCCCCCCCCCCCCCGTGACTGAAATGGAAGGAAAAGAAAATGCCGGAAATGCCGCCTGCTCCAGGTACGATGAACACACACCGTCCACATCGGAGGCTAGCTGCCACGGTACAGGAAGTGCCTCTCCATGTCACTTCCTTCGAAGAACGCGCTCCCGTTGAACCTATGCTCGTCTTGCCGTGGGTCTCCTGGCTGCACCACACCCAGTCCTCCCCCTTCCCAGCATGCACCAGGCCGGCTGAGAAACCTGTAACCTCAGGCACAGTCTCAACATTTGGAGCATTACTACTACTGCAGTTCTCATTTTTATTTTTATTTCCAAGGCTTCTTGATGGCTACCTTCCCTCAGAGCCACCTTGTTTTTCTATTTTTTTTGTCTTTTTTATTTTCTTTAAATCCATCTGGCCTCAACGTTCAGGGCCAGAGTAACATCTCCTCCTCTTCCTCTTTGGCAGCCATGGGCGGAGGGGGAAGAGGAGGGGCTATTCCTGCCCGCTCTGCTCGACGCTCACCGCCCTGTCCGTGCCCTCCTCTTCCTCGCCCTTCATCCTCTTCTGCGGCGACGCCTCTGTGGGCTCCGCGGCGGGCCGCTTGCTGAGCAGGGAGGTGGAGTTGGAGGCGGAGGTGGCCAGCATGTGGAGCGCGCTGGATACTGTGGGAGGGAGCCATGGAATTACAGGGTAAGTGACATGCGGCGGACAGCAGGGCGGCGCTGTAGAGATGCTGTGGAGACTAGCACGTCTGCGTATATTCTCGGGACCGTGACAGGCCGGGGACAGGCCGTGCTTGGGTGCAGATAGACTGATCGTGACATTTACTTCTCCTCCGCGGCGCTCTCACCTGCGTTGCCCTGTCCCTGCGGGGCGAGCCCCACCACACGAGTGCCATTCTGCCGGATGGGCTTCACCGGCAGCTGGTGCTGCCCCAGAGGTGCCTGCGTCACTATGGTAACCGTCTGCAGGGGCACGGCCTGGGACGTCTGGATGACGTGTCTAGTGGTTCCCACAGAGCCGTGGCTGATGGCCGGAAGGGATTCTACCTTCACTGCAAAGCACAGTAGGAATATTAAGTTAAAAATCAGTACTCAGAGCGCCATTCCGCACAGTAAAGCAGGGCTGCCCGATCTCATCTACAAAGGGCCAGTGTGTGTGCAGGTTTTTGGGGTGACCTGTAGGTCAGCTGTTCAAACCCAGGTTTGAGGACTCTTCAGTCAATCAGTCCTCTAGTTATTGATCTTAAGCGGGAGTCACAGCGAAGACCTGCATACTTATTTTTATTTTATTTTTTGATATTATTATTATTTATTACCTTTATTACCTTTCCTTAGTTAACAACTGTGAGCACCTGTAACCAAGCACAAGCAATTTCCCTCTGGGATTAATACAGTTCTTTGAATCTCACACACACACACACAGCGGCCCTTTCCGGGTGACATTGGCCACCCCCGCAGTAAAGGTTCAACAGCAGCATACGAGGCGTAAACGCAGCCCCTTGTTGACGGTGCTCATTGGGCAGCAGAATGGGGGCGTCACCTTTGACCTCCTTGTGATCGCCGTTCTGCTGCGGCTCGGTCGCGGGGGCCGCCGCCACGCCGGGGATCTGCTGCACCACGTGTACGGTCTGCATGGCGGACGGCTGCGGGCCGGAGCTCGGGACGGGCGAGGCCACGGCGTACGCCAGCGGCTTGAGCGACTGGGACAGCGGCCTCTGCACGGCGATGAGGACGGGCTGTCCGGCCAGGGGGGAGCCTGCGGGGCAGACAGCAAGGCTGCCGTGCTCAGAGCTTCACATGCCCTATAACAGGGCTCCCCAAAGCCGCTCTTGGAAGCAGAGGTGGAAAGTTCAGCACTAATCCAGACCAAGGTTTTGTTTCAACCAACCAGTTGTGTATAAAGAGTCACAGTCACAGAGCGCTCAAGTGGGTGGCTGAAACAAAATCCTGGTCTGGATTCGTACTTTTTGGACCTGAACTTTCTTCCTCTGCTTGAGATGCCAGAATCCAACACAGTTTGCACATTTTAGTGCTTAAACATCTTAATCATCTAATTGCCAAGACAGGTATATCTGAACAAGGAAATCTGCAGATCGTGTTGGATTCTGCCCCTCAACCTGGAAACCCTGCCCTATAATTGCGACATTTTTAATTGCAACTCTTCCTTAAGTCTGACAATCCAGTTACGCATTTGCTAAATGCGTACAAGTATGGGGAAAACATTACTAGAAATACTGATCACTAACTGGATTCATATGAAAGACGCAGCTACTATATTGGGCCAAAAAAAGTGGCAAAGAACAGCGCCCTCACCTGGCGTACTCTGAGCAAAGCGAGCTTCCTGGATCACAGCCATTTTGGACTGGACTACCACAGCGGAGCCGGGGGGGGGAGCAGGTGCAGAGGCTGGGGCAGTTGTGGGCGCATGGGCAGCGGCAGGTTCGGCCGGCACTGGAGACCCCTCCCTGGATAAACTTTCTGGGGTCTGTACCCCGCTGGAGTGAGCAGACAGCGCCCCCGAGTGGCTCGGAGAGGCAGGGGCACTCCTGCGAAGGGGCGCAGGATCATCACTCAACAGCGATGACCGCATGCCACACACCATTAAAACAAATACTAAAATTATACACAATAAATGTAAAGTTGGCAAGGTTTCTCTGCACAGATGCGACATGAGACAGGAGCAAAATCAGGTCTCCCATAGCGTCAGGCTGTATTGCAGACTTAACTGGAGCAGCCCAGATAATGCAGACCAAAGACCTCTTAAGAGCCTTTAAAGAGCCCTGCCAGTTATTGCCAAGCTGTCGAGTAACACTACATCCACTAGATGTCCCCGCGGGGGATTACCTGGAGGACAGGGGACCCAGGGGAGTGCGGAAGCACGGCCCACCGCGAGGCCTGCGCTTCCGGAAGGCCTGATCCACAAGCTTGTCCACGGAGGCGGGGTCTATTTGCCAGAAGGAGCCCTTCCCCGGCTCCTCCTGGGACCTGGGCACTTTAATAAAGTAGCGGTTCAGAGAGAGATTGTGTCGAATCGAGTTCTACAACAGAGAAGAAGTGTTAGTGCACGGGGACACACTGGCATGGCTGCCCTCCTTCACAACAGCCCTCATGCTTTTCACACTTGGCGATGGTGCGCAGAAGCACTCAATGTGACTAATAGGCTACTGATGAAAGACAAGCGTGGTTCATGGTTTAATGCATCTATATTTACAGCAATTCACAAATACCCGACTGATACAGGTATACAGGTCTTATATGTTTGGTTATACTAAATAATGGAAGATAAACCTTAATAGTCCAAAAAGGGAAAAATTTGCACGTTTGACCTATAGTTCTACCCGCAGTGAGTCACATGTCTCTTTAATCATGCGTGTTTATTCTACTGACCCAAAGCTCACAGGTATCTAGGGGCATTCCATAAAGCGGAATGTCTCAGTTTTGCTGGGTTAACTTAAGTCAGAAGTCATGACTGTCCAGTGGGAATGCTCCTTACCTAAACTCTTACTGGACGATCATGACTTCTAGCTTAAGTTACCCCGCTTAACTGGGAAATCCTACTTCGTAGACCCCTCCCACTAGAAAAGGGAGGGTGATGATAATGAGGTCCGATTCACCTGCCAGCCCTTGTCTGCCGTCCTGTAGTAGGGGTAGTTCTTGGTAATGTGGTTGTATATCCCATTGAGGGTTAGCTGCTTGTCTTGAGCCAATGTGATTGCCTGAACTATGAGCTGTGCATAGGAATATGGGGGCTTGGAGTCATCCTGTGGGCAGAGAAGGTTCAGGATTAAGGAGGTGAGGCTGCTCATTTTTCACAACCTGCCAGCTCTCATTACATCCACTTCTGCCGAGTCCTTTCAATTACTTCACGCCCCCAGTTCCCTCAGCATCGATACTCGCATATCACTGCCTCTGCGCCGCTGTGCTTGTTATAATAACTATACTAAGCTAATTAAGCTTTTGTCCAAAGTGATGCAGCAGAAGTGAGGAGACCGAGGAATCAGCCAGCATACTGCAAAAGCTGAGGCTGAAGACCTTGCTCGAGCGCCCAAACAATAGTATGATTATTACTCTGACAGGACCGTCCTTCCTCACATGGGCACGAGTTCCGAGTCCATGGTGCCGCTCAGATCCAGAGATCCAGTAACCAATCCCTGCTCCTTCAGCACCCCGTGCTGCTCAAGGTCGGCCCACTCACCTTGGGGCTGCCCTGTTCCAAGGGCTCTTTGTCATACTCCGGCTGCGAGTGATCTACGGCAAGCTGCACTTCGGGGGCGAGAACCCGGCCCGAACGGTAACCCGAGGCTCCGGCACCGCGGGGGCTCGAGGGGCAGGAATTGGCAGCGCTGTAAAAGGGGGGGGGGGGGGGGAACAGGGGGTTCAGTTTTAGGAAAAGGAACTTTTAGCCATTCAAACTCAGCAGGTTTTGGTCTGACAGTCCCCTGCCCCATACGATTAACTTCTTAAAAACAGGAAAAATTAATCACTTTGCGTTACTGTTCATTTTGATTACAGTTAAAAACAAAGACCAACAGTAAGCAGTTGGAAATAGCAGCACCAAATCCTGTTTGGACAAAACTTAACATGGGCATTATGAGCACAAGGTAGAAAAACAAGTAAATATCGCAAAAAGTTCAGCCAAGGGAAACGTGGGCCTTGATATCGAAGCAACCATCTCAGTAAACAAGTTCAAGTGAGACTGAACCCGCTGGCTCTTCTCCCATCTAAAACCAATGACAATCTTTCCAGTGAAGTTGCTTAGAGGTCGGCTCTGCATTTCATCAACACTATTCATCATTTACTTCTCATCTCTGTCGCTTGTCGGCAAGCAGCAGATTATGGTTAAATGCTGCTGATCATCAACCTGAATGCATGCCAGTCTCGTGCAGCACAGGTACAGAGTCGCATCTGTGCAGAAACCGAAGAGGTCGATCAGAAACGGCTTCTGAACCAACTGAATACGGTCGAATATACCGAGACGCTCCTCGATTTGTGATGGTTCGACAACATTCCGGATTCGCAACGGTGTGAGAGTGATGCACGTCAAGTGGTCAAGTTGTGAATGTGGTCTATCAGCAGCTGGAGGTTCGCTGTATGATGCTGTCTGCCGACGCTGGGCCGATGGCAGCATCCACGCCATCACACTGCCAGTCTCTGGTTGCCATCGAGGCCCCCAGCACCCACGGAGGCTCCGCCCCCAGCACCCACGGGGGCTCCGCCCCCAGCACCCATGGGGGCTCCGCCCCCAGCACCCACAGGGGCTCCGCCCCCAGCACCCACGGGGGCTCCGCCCCCAGCACCCACAGAGGCTCCGCCCCCAGCACCCACAGAGGCTCCGCCCCCAGCACTCGTGAGACACGTCAGCGTCCAACCTGATAGTGCCAGTAGGCGATGGGAGCGGGCTCATCATGTGAGCGACGCCGTCGGCGGCCGGGGCAGGGATGCTGATCGTCAGCGGCTCCACGGGCGACTCCGGCCCGTTCCAGTGCCGCTTCGGACCGCTAGACAGCGCCGTGAACGTGATCTTGATGTTTGTGCTGGGAAACCTAAAGGTGCAACTGGGAGGGAAGAGGAGAGCGAACAGGATGTTAGTGTGAGGCACTGGCCGACTATCCCTTTCCCAATTCTCACGAGTTTGATCACAGAAAGAGAACATTTGGGCTTCGTCTCAGCAAGCAGAAGCATTCATTCATTTACAGCCGTACATTTACTAACTTTCTGAAAGGCGATTTTTAAAACCTATTTTACATTCAAAGTGCAATCCCTGGCATTTTAATGCTTGGTGCTCCCCTGGGTCCCTAGGCCAGTGCTCCCCAATTCCGGTGTCGAAGGGCCAGAATCCAACACGGTTTGCAAATTTCCCTGCTCAAACACATCTTATTCAGCTTATTACTCTGTTTAGTGCCTTCAAAACCCTCAGATCGGAGATGGAAAAAGTGAGAGAGACACAGACTTAATGGAATCACCCAAGAATGAACATGTTCTCACACCGGTCTCAAACTTTCAGGTATCACCAGTCATACCAGAATTTGCAACAAAGACCACGACAACAACAACAAAAAAAACACACTCAAGATAAGCAGCTCCCTTACATCCTCATCCTAACGGCCCAGAAAAAGCCCTCGATTATGGGAGGGGAAAACCTGGCTCTAAATTAATACATTCCAGTTGACTGCAGCCTGGTGCTTCAAACCCATCTTCAAAAGGAAATTAGGCTTTTCTCAGCACTACGAAACTCACTCTCCTTGCTTCTACAACAGGGACAGCAGAAAATAACACGGTAAAATGTGTTTTTTTTTAACCTTTATTTTATTCATGCTCAAACATGCTAATTGGGTCTCTCGACTCACCAGCCAGTTAAAAATATCTCGGCCAGTTGTAACCATAGCACTACAAACACAGTCATTGGAGGAAGTGGCATTACTACAATGGGATTATTAAGTATCTCATTAAGGACAGAGCACTGTGGAAAATGTCTTACAATACAGGTCATTTTGATTTGCAGCAAAGCGTGTTTAAACCCTCCTGCAGCAAACGAATGTTTCCAATGCACAGTCAATTTTTCACATTTAAAGTGCTTCTACAGATAGATTATTAGGTTATGTACCTTGATGAGCAGGCAGTGCTCATCCCAAAACGTACAGCTTGGGATTAGGAGGTCATTCCCATCACCACAAGAACATCCAGGAATCCGCAAATAATAAATCCTGTTACCCTCATCTCTACTGTTTAATCTGAACACATTCTTCAGCTAAAACTCATATTGTTGGATACGACAACCCTGGATCGGCAACATAAATTGGTCTAAGGTCTCTACCAAACAGCACACCTTCCACCCCCCTTAGACAGGAAACGGAATTAGTATGCTTTCAAGATGCTGTTTTACTTTCATTTGTCAAAAGCACATCAAGCAAAATCTCTCATTTTATAGTCAATGGAGTCTGACTTTCCCATCCTGTGGAAAACTTAGTGCAGAAAGTCCACCTCTGGCCGCAGTGAATGGATTCAGACTGAACATCGGCCATGTCTACCTGGAATCGGCTTTTCCAGAACTACTGTGGTCATGAAAACACCAAGTCAGTATTTCCTCAACTAGACTTCCCACAAAAGTCTCCTGCACACAGTGTAGTGGTACAGCTCTGGACAGGCTAGTTAATAGTAAGGCTGGCAGGTCAAGTCCCACAAAAAAACTCTGCAGAGTTGCCCTTGAATGCAGCACGTAACCTGAATCATTCCGGCAAATACACAGCTGTGAGTGAGTAAGTCACATCGGGACTAGAACATCTACGATCATCAACGGACAAACCGGATATGAACAGTACCCCTCCTAGAGGCAGAAACCAAATGCAATGCCTTAAAACGATCAAAGCTTAATGCAACTGTTCCTAACCAGACTACAAAAGCAAATACACCAAATTATCACGATTAGAGGCATTACCTTAAGGCACTAGGTTTCATATTGAATGTTAACAATAAATCCATACAACCATCAATTACCAGATCGCTAATACAGGTGAGAGACGCAATGTAAACAATACAACTAAAATCTTCTTTTGATATCAAAATCTGACAGGAGAATCAGTACATATTTTACACGTAAATACATTGTTAGAAAAGACTACACTGTCTCTATGCGTATAGATTCATTCATATATAAAAATACAAATGGATGAGTTGCGAGAATTCAACAGCAACAGTCAGCCTGCAACAAAGTAACTTAGCTTTACTAAATACAGGTAACAGCAAGAATCACATAATTGATCACCGTTTCAGAGGCACGCAAATAGGTAAGTATGATTTCCGGGCAACTTAGAACTGAAGTAACGGTCGCAAAGCAACGCGGTAAAAGTAACCACAATAACAACAGGCTGGCATCTCGTCACCTCGGTCTCCGCAACCGTGGCGGCCAGACCTCCCCACTCCGGTCGCCTTCCTCAGAGAAAGCGGGCAGGGCTCGGCTGATGGCATGAACCGCAGCGACCCGGCACAGAGAAAACATCACACGGCCCACTTACAGTCGCGGCAGCTGCAGGGGAGCGGCCCCTCTCCTCAGGAACACCCCGTCTACGAACACCCCATTCTTGCCGAGGCACCTCAAGTAGAAGTCTCCGCCCGTCCTGTCGTCGCCTGTCTCGTCGTCGCCCACCGTAAAAATTTCTAGATGCCGGCGAGAAATAAAGCTGGAATGGCCCATGCTCACGTCCACCGAGCCCTGTGAAGAGTTCCGCCCGATGGTCACCGAGCGTTTTTTCATAAGGTATTCGAATTCCCGGCCCTCGAGCCGGGCAACTGCCGGTTCCGACAACCCGCTCACCACCGCCATAATACACGGTACGGGCTCTAATGTACGAATCTGGAGCAAAGCGGCACTGGAAGGGAGGATCTAAATAGGGGGTTCTGAAGAATTTGGTAACAGGGAGAATCCTGAAACTGGGAACCCAATTTAAACTGAAAATATTAAAAAGAACGTGCCAGGTCAGGGACAGCGGCTACAGCCCACCGCCGCGACAGAGAGAAAGGGAAGGAGAAAGGGCCAACCAACCACGCACCAGAATCGAAATACGTATGATTGACAGTATTGTGCACCAATAGAAAAAGAGAATACAAAACGCAAACCTACACAGTAACAGCCAATGGAAACCCAGGCAACGTACGCACACTCGGTTGCCCTGGGGTCAACGCGCAAATCGATTGTGAGTCATAAAACCTGGCAAGTGGATTGCTAACAGCTTGAACGCTATCGCCAAGTAATTATCAAATTCAAATTATTTGACGATAAAATAATGTTTCAAAATGTTCTCAGTGGGAAATATTGTCTAATTAAGTTTTAAGATGGCGCATGTTAATTAGTAAAAACCTTTCCAACCTACTTCTTATTACTAGGATTTCGTGCTAGCAGGGTCATGCCAGGATTTGTGGGTAACGCAAATGTCTGCGGCAGTCAGAGCTCACATCGCTGTACCAAACGTCAAGGCGACTGAGCTGGTCGGAATTTGGAGGTCACTCTCAACTAATGTGGAATAAGAGCCATACCCGTAGTACTGAGTGTATATCTAAAGGGGAAAATATGACTCTATAACCCAGTGTGTATGCTAGAATGAATGTCTCATCTCACTTATGTTTTTGTAATAAGGAAAACTTTGGCAATCAAACACGTGCGTTTTTCGGTGACATCACCAGTGAGTTCTGACCAATGGCATACGCGAACACTGACTGTTAGTAAACATGCAGAGAAGTGGCGGAAGTTCCGTGTGACGGTCTTTCAGACTCATTTCCTACTAGGCCATGTGTCCGTTGGATTACTCCACTGTGTTCCACCCATTTGATTGTCTGTAGCAGTTATGTTGTTGTTTTGAATATTGCTGTGACATTTTAACATAAAAATACATTTGTCCGGTTAAATATGTATTCAAAGTGATAAAAACGTGCAGGTACGTTTGTTAGATTCAATGTGGTGATAATCAGTCACCGGTGATTCAAAGTAACAACTTCGTATTTTTCGCACGTTTTTTTCAAGAAATAACGTATCCGCCAGAGGGCTCCCAGGAGCTGCAATCGAAGGAAGTCAGGTTCCCATGGCAACATGCCATAAACTGGGATGGGACAACTGCACATTTTTCCGGGACGCATTGTCAAATACTGTATGCAATGTGAGGAATTAATTGTTTGGTCGGATATTCATTATTATTAAACATCGAATGCACATGGTGACTAGGAAATTTAATATTATTATATTAAATAATTTTGTTTACCAATTAGGCTATTTCAGATTGTGTGATTTATATTCGAAGGCGTGAATTTGTATTGTTGAATGCTCTCGAAGTATGATTTTATAATTCATCATCAGGGTTGTTTTACGATTAACTTCGATAACATATCAAAGATTATTTATATCATTATGCCATGTTCATTAAGCTACAATGCAGAAACAATATCTGCAATGTCTAAATTATTGGGCGGAAAGTCTTTTTCTAAAATAAAATAAATACACGTACTTAGCCGGGGTACTGGCGTTTTCTATGTGTTATTATGGAATGTAGACAAAAATTTAACGGCAGTTGGATGATGTTCCTCAATCACATTCTAAATATTGTAAACACGGTCATATAATGCTAATTAAAAAAACCTTTGCCTTTGATTACACAAATGCAGCAGGGTAACATTTCGATTAGCAATAAAACAAAATGCCATCTGAAAGTCATTAAGATGTCGTCAGAACTGCGGCTGTTAGCCGACCATTACTGGTTCCCTAATGGCCGCATATTGACCAAGATGAATAGCATTGGTGTGTCACTGGACGCAGATAATGCTGGAAATTGGTCTTGGCGGCTTTCTGGGCTCAGTCACAAGTCCACGGTTTAATTTCTGCTTTTGTCAATGTACACTATTGAAAAAGTCTATCTGCTGTTGAAACCACTTTATACTTATTTAAAACCGGTAAACCACATACATTTACTGCGAGTGTAATATCTGATAATCCCAGATAAAAAAAAACGTGCGGTTGATAATACAAATCACAATAAAATGACAGATTTCACAGAAGTCAAATAAACAGCTAACCTCTTTGCGATTTGACCGTTACTAAAGTGTCCCCGTAACGTTTAACATGCGCCAGTCTCCCGGTGACAGATATGTGAACGCAGCAGTGCTTCTTAAATGAAATGTGAAGGAAATCGATAACGCTCATTCGGGAAGTCCTCTGTCCTTATTGCATTGGAAAGCTTTTACTGCTCATTAGCAAACGTGCGAGGTCTCCGGTTGTTTGGTAATGTGGCTCAACTGAAACTATAACGATCCCCAGGTGGCACCTCAGCGTTTGGCTGAAGCGTTTAACGCTTTGTGAGCAGAAAGGGGCGCCGCGCCGAAAGCTTGTCTGTCGGCCTGAATTCCCTAAAAGTAATTATACCCTAAAGTTTCGGCGTAAAGATAAACATATGTTCAATAGATGTTAAGGCAGTGAAGAATTTAGTTGCCTTACACAATAAAAGTAAAATAAAAATAAAAACTTGTATTAAAATAAAATGTAAATGTAAGGTGAACGTGTAGGTCAGCGGAGGCGATGTATACGAAAGGGAAAAAGTTATATTACGCAACACTTTAATGTTATTAAAATAAACAGCAATAAGTCTAATAGTTCCAAGCAGGAAGAAATAAGGGAAATGAGGGATTAAATAAAATTTAAGAGGAGGAAATAAAAATATCAGAAATGACTGAATTAGGGGTATTTAAAAACTTCCTTACAAGTGATATTGACTATGATAAGGGGAACAAGTCATGAATGGCTGAATCACCTTTTTAGGTTAGGACCTACTTCTATAGCTGCTGTACCACTTTGTTCTTTGCGGAGGGCTGCATGTACAGGAGGGCGGGGCTTGGTGGTGCTTTTCTGGCTGTCTGATTGGATGCAGGGGTAACACGTGACCATGACAGAAACTGGTTGTCCTACATTCAACCCCAAACCACGCGTATTCTAATATTGGCAAGTTCATTTTTATTCATATAGGTGAATAACCTGGTCAGTGATTAAACAAAAAGAAACCTTATTAACACAAGAACAGAATAAATTCGATGATGACTTCACAAACACATGTGATTAATTCGGTATATATTTTAAACCTAAACATTGATAAAAACCAGTTATGGTGTATACTTTATATGTATAATGTAAAGTGATGTGATAGATTTAAGGTTTAAACATGTTATCGGTCCTAGATGTCATCCAGAAGCAGCAAATTCCCTTTTTTGAGGTCAACATTGCTCCATTCCTGCCAGCAGAGATGAAAGACAGGCCTTCAGATGTGGTTACAGAGTTTCTTTCTTTTTTGGACCCCCATTATTTCAGTAAAAGTGACACAGCCTGTTAGGCTGGTTTTACATTCAGACCAAACAAGAATATTCCTTCTACACGCGAAAATAAAAACAAAGTCGACTATATCAGCTTTTGCTGACAAACAAAACTGGATGCATAAACACAACAGACAAACTACCTAACTGCAAAAGAAGCCCTTCAAGTGCAG
Source organism: Brevimyrus niger (assembly GCA_015164015.2). Classification (NCBI taxonomy): domain Eukaryota; kingdom Metazoa; phylum Chordata; class Actinopteri; order Osteoglossiformes; family Mormyridae; genus Brevimyrus; species Brevimyrus niger. Next base: position 17,296,336 of record JAABNY020000045.1, on the reverse strand, counting down.
GATGTCCTGCAATGCAGTCCGCTCGCAGGGTATCCCAGATGAGTCCTTGAAGATGTGACGTATCCAGTATCCCTGGAGCAAAACTGCCTGCTCTGTCCTCCATACCATCTTCAAATGATCCCCCTTCAAAGGCACGAATACAGTGGCACAGTTTGTTTTGCTTGTGGCTTCACCACCAGAAATAGCCAGAGATGATCTGTTTTACAAACCTGGCACCATCATCGCTCCGTCTGATTTGCCCGAATCTTGGTGGTGAAATTCAAACCCCCCGTTTGACTTCCCGAAGCGAGCCCCTCCAAACGTGGGTTCCTTGGGCACGAGCCGCCGCCTCCCGGCACGGCGAACGACATTGCGGTTCCTACTGCGGCAGAAGCAGCTCTTCGTCGGCGACGTAGATGTTCCCCAGGTACCAAAACGCCCAGAAGACCAGGCTGAGGAAGATGATGAGGGGTCCAGTGAATATGAGGAAGTCCCAGAAACTGAGTGGGGCAAAGATGCCGAGGAGGAGGAGGATGAGGCCGACCACATCGAAGACGATCGCCAGTAAGAGGAAGATCAGGCAGCGACCCACGTAACGCGTGTAGTCCATGTCAGACACAGAGTAAAAATGAGGCAGAGCAATGCGTTACTCATTGTCTTCAAAGGTCTGGTAGGGGTGCATTCTTTACATTTCTAACACTCCTTGCCCTTCTGTAATCTTGCAGGACAACTCACAGTCTCACAGAGAGACGCAGTTGTCAGTGCTGTCGCTTTGGCCTCAGGTCAAGAAAGTGTCTACGGCATCAACTCTGTCATGTAAATGCCACTGGAATACACACAGCCAATAAATCTGAGACTACCTCTGCTAGACCAGAAGCATTGTGGTGTGAGACGCATGCCGATATCTCACTGCACGGAAAACATTCAGGAAATGCCAAGAATAATCAGCATGTCTCAGTTCTTTATATTGATAAATGTACTTATATGTATGGTATATATTACTGCTTGTACAGAAGCCGGTCTGAGGCCATGTACATGTATACGATCAGCAGCTTAGAGACACCTATCAGCTTAGTTGCATGGTTTTGGATCGTGGGGGTAACCAGAATGGTTAGAGAACATGCAACCTCCACGCACGCCGAGTGGAGGTAAGATCCTCACCCACTGTGAGTACACAATGCACCTTATTAAACACTTCTGCTGTGCAGCATTTTAGCTAATTTATCTTTCACAGTGAACTAGTCACATGAGAATCAGTTTAATCACCAAATGCACAGAGTACCCAGGAATTTGACCGGGTGATACAGCACAGTGGAAATTGAGAAATTTGTTACATATAGTTTTATAGTAGAGTTTATAGTGTAGTTAATTTGACATCTATTCCATCTTTTATATTTTATTCTGTTTATTAAATTTTTGTTTATGATATATTATTTTCATTTTGTTGTATAGTGTCCATCGTGTCCAGTGGTGTGTCTCTGTCTATCTACGCGGCTGCAGCAGATTCCTTCCGGGATCAATAAAGTTTTTTCTGATTCTGATTTTGTTTCTGATTCAGTTCCACATGCCTGGAGATGTGAGGCCAGCATACCGCCCCGAAAATATGTTTAAATACTCATTAACTAACATGACACATTGACTCTCTGATGGATTAAAGCTGCTTACAAACATCACACAGTCCAGCAATGAGGAGCTCAGACGAGCTCCTCATGTAGATGACGTAAGCGGGACGTCGCTGGTCTCGCAGCGGGAAATCCCCCCTGGTGAGCGGGAGCCATAGACATTGATTCAGTCTGGAGATGGATCTAACTTTCTCAGGTGTCACTCCTGCACGGTGTGGACCATCGCTGTTTATAAACCATGCAGAAAGAACAATCAGCGGAAGAGAGTTCCTCAGGGCTTGTGAGATTTGTGATCCCTGTTTGATCGGGTCTCCTGGACGCTGGAGCCGGCCGGACCTGTTCCGCACGCCACCCACGTCTCTGCTCCGCTCAGATGTTAAAGACGGGCTGTCTTGGGTAGCTCTGTTTTCTTTTCACGGGTGGGGGGGGCTTTTGGCTCTGCTTTATTATGGGCACCAGGACCAGGCCCACTACCAGCACCATGAGCCCCAGAGAAACCAACACGGGGCCCATGATGCTGGCCACTTGTTGGGTGCGAACGCCAAAGTAGAGGGCGCTGATCACAGAGCCACAAAGAAGCACGGAACCCCCCACAGACATCAACAGGATGGAGGGACGGTAAACCTCACAGGTGCTATGCGACTTCTCTGCCGTCCCCGACTCACTCTGGGACAGACTGAAGATAGTGGTCTCAGGCTGCGGATTCACTTGGTCACAGGAGGCCTGGCAGACTGGCTCACTCTGAACTTTTACTGGACTGGCCTCCATCTCTAGCTCCCCCTGCTGGTGTGGAGGATAACTCATGAGTTAGTACTTGTTCATCTTAATGATTTTACTTTTGCCAATAATTGCCAACTATTGTCTTGTGAAACAATTTAAATACTAATATACTCTTTGTAAGAATACACATGTATGTATACGGTTGGACTTTACCTGGAGCAAGTTGAAGACAAATAACCTTCTTTATGGTTCTTCCCACTATTTGCTAGTCTACTCATCATAAACATACACGAAGAAAACAAATATCACAGTACTGGATACTGGGCCGTCAGTGGGTGGAGAATATTAACACTAGCAGCATATCAGCAGTATTATCGTTCTCCGGTGAAAGTGAGGCACTATGCCCTAACCCTAACCCTCACGATACCCTAACCCTCACGATACCCTAACCCTAACCCTCACGATACCCTAACCCTCACGATACCCTAACCCTAACCCTCACAATACCCTAACCCTCACGATACCCTAACCCTCACGATACCCTAACCTTCACGATACCCTAACCCTAACCCTCACGATACCCTAACCCTAACCCTCACAATACCCTAACCCTAACCCTAACCCTCACGATGCCCTAACCCTAACCCTCACGATACCCTAACCCTAACCCTCGCGATGCCACGCCTTTTTTAATGTGCAAGGATGCAATTGACAAACCCGAGGTGCCAAATTAACAGGCGTGTTTTTAATAATTAGTCAAACAGTACTGGTCTGTTTTTTTTATCTTATTTTCTAAGCCCAATTCATCTCAACATAATATAGAAATACACAAGGTATATGAATAATTAATGATTAACAGTATTAAAAAGTACTGAAGAAGCACAAATAGTCACAGTAAAACCTAACGAAGGGATTGAATGGCACCGACCTGAGCTTCTCTGCGTGTCTGCAGTGAGGAGCGCAGGGGAGTGACTCTGCTGTCCTGCCTCTCCTTTCGGAAGCAGGTCTCAGCTCCAGCCATTGGGCGTGCAGGTGGGATCCAGTGATGTGACAACAGCCTGCTCCTTCAGTCTCAGTCCTCAGTCTCAGTCTCGCTCTCCCTCACTGGCACTCCGGACCGCATCTGCCCCAGCATGCTGCGGGGGGGGGGGGCGGGGGGGGCGGAGCCATGCGGGCGTGGATCAGACTCACTGTGGGAGGTGGGAAAGACCGGGACCCAGACACCAAACCCACCCCAGGGACACTGTCGCTGTTGCCAGGAACTCTCTAAACAGGCCTGCATTGCCCCCGTAGACTAAGCTTTCCCTTGACCAGTCTGCCATTAGTGTGACCCAACAGAAGCTTATATCCCATCCACAGAACCACCTGAGCCGAGATAATGAGGTCAGTCTTGTATGCAAAATTAAATAATGGGGGTTTCACAGCGATTGCTCGCTACTTCTTGTTCACACATACTGTAACTGTTTACTCAGATCACTAAATTAAGGGCAGTAAATATTATGACAAAAATGTGCATTTTCCGGGACATGTGTGGGCTCTGGGGAAATCTGATTACATCTATCTGATTACATCAAGAAGGCCACGTGGTGTTTCCATGGATACATGCAGTCATAGCTCCCATGTTTGTGTATGGACCCATATTCCATCCCGGGAATGACCAACTTCTGACTTTAAGCAAACACTCTTGAATCCAGCCGGCATATTTGTATTCTGCCATTTTCAGTGTCTTACTTTCAATTGATCTTTAACTATCTGAACAATTGAATGAAATTCTACTTATGAAAACAGGAGTGACCATTTGATTTGCTGCCTTTTTCTGGGTGAACTTTTTTTTAATTAAAAACGAATAGTTGTAGGCAGATACGATGTGACAATAAACACACCGATACCCTTACATGCAAATTAGGTTGTAGAATAAATTAATTTCTTGCATTATGCATTCGCATTCCTTGACACATCATTCAGTTCAACCTTGGCTCTCTGAGCCTCCGTGCCAGATTCCTGCCTGGCCGAGCTAAGCGGACTCAAGCCGCCTGCGACCCAAGTGTGTCTTGTCTATTTATGGCCAGTCCCAAATAAATGTCCCTGCTAGCCCTCATGCGCGCTGTCAAAACGTCTTAGTGATTATATGGAAAATAAACGTCGTCTTTGCGTGCATTGTTTAATTGCTCTGCTTGATTTTAAAAGGGATATTTTTTTACAGCTTTCGTGTTAATTTTGATGAGAATTTGGATAATTGGAGGAAATCACTTTGAACAGAAATGTTACTTACTAAGCCACCATGCCGAATGTTCGACAGTACGAGTAACATACATTCTATATTCGAAGAATTTTCATTTCCTTTACAAGTTGCCATTGTTTTAAAACTGTTTTACGCTAAATAAAATATTCAACCACACGAGGGCGACATATCCCAAAAAATGTTTCCGAAACAACGGATTTAGGAAAACTGCTGCTCATGATCAGTAGACAGTCAGTGTAAGAGTTTGATGACGAAATGGAAAAAAGCAAAAGATAAAATATTCATTACAATATTAGTTAAATATCCCTCAGAAGATGGTCTTTAATATAGCTCTGCAGCCGTATGGCATTTAATTCTAATCTCACTGTAAGCGGCCTCTTTCTAATCACTGCTAATACTCATTTGTCTTGGTCTGCATCTCGTTTGATTTTTCGAAATATTTATGGCTGTGTGGAGTACCATGCATTTACCTTGGATTTAGGACATTAAAAGTCCCAGTATGCTATATACACATATATAAAAAAATGTCTGCCTGTTGCCAATGAGATGCAGTCTGTTTAGTCTGTTCCCCTGTCAGAAAAATCAATTATTCATCTTGCGATGCGAACATTTCCCGCCTGACGCCGGTAGATTTATCCTCCTCAGGGGGACGCGCTCAGCACGTGCGGGTGATCGGCGGCCTGTGCTACGAAGCGGGGTTACTGGCTCGTCGGGGTAACTTGACGGATTTAAGGTAGTCTGGGTAAAATGTAAGTGAGCGAATATTTAGTCCATTTAAGTTGTGGTACCTTAAATCCAACAAGTTACCCCGATAAACCAGTAACTCCGCTTTGTAGTACAGGCCACGGGCCACTGGCCACAGGTCTCCTTTGGGACACGCCCCTAAAAAGGGGTGGGGAAATATCAGATTAGAGACCCAGAGCTGTCTTCTGATAGGCTGAGATCGGCATGAACCATGCCTATTGGGCCTAGTAATGCTTCAAATAATAAACAAACAAACACACTAATACACACAACAACAAAAATAACGATGCATTTTCTTTTGTTACGTGTATCTTTCACACTGAATAAGCTTCACAATAAAATAAAAACAGCTATAACTCAATGAGACACTCAGTAGAAGTAAAACAGCCATAAGATTAAGAAGGTCATAAAACAGCATGAAAGCCAGTGAGGGAATAAAGACAGAGACTAGATGCAATAGGAAGGGAAAGTGTGTAAGTAAAGACTAGTACAAAAACAAAGAATAATAGTATAGATTAAAATTAAGTTACATCGTTACAAATGAACAAACTGGCAGTGGTGGTTAGGGTTAGGGAAGTGCACTTGTAATTGAAAGTTTGCGGGTTCGAATCCCCCACCAGCAAGTGACCACTGAGGTACCCTGAGCAAGGTACCATCCCCGAGCACTGCTCCCCAGACGCTGAATTAGCTGCCCCCCTGCTATGTCACAAAAGTCACATATGGGTCAAATGCCGAGGTCACGTTTCGTTGTTGCGCACTGTGTGTTGACAATGATCACTACATTTTAATAAGACTGAAAAAGTCAATCCAAATAAGTAAGTTAGGTTGTATCTTAAAAACCTTGAGACATTTACATCACTGGAGTTGCGCATCATAGACGATGATGTCACGGTTCGTTGTGCGTTTGTTGACGCAGCTTAGACGATGATGTCACGGTTCGCTGTGTGTTTGTTGACGCAGCTTAGACGATGATGTCACGGTTTGCTGTGCGTTTGTTGACGCAGCTTAGACGTACTAGCATTAAAGTAGAGGAGTTTCGGGAACTGTGCCTGTGGCGTCCGCCCCTCTTCTGCGCGACAGAAACGGCCTCCTCAGCTTGGGCCCCATGACTGGGACCTCCCCCTCTCAGCCTGGACCCTCAGACAAAAGGCCACACGCCTGATAATTAACAGATAAAGGCTGGGGTTTCCACGCCACTGCAGAGTTAAGAAGCTTATTTGCATAAGGTATCTGCAGCGGGCTGCGGTGAAATGGACCGTGGAGGGGAGTTTTAATTAAAGCTGGAAAGTGCGGGAAAGCTGAAGTGCCTAATCCCTGGGGCGGGGCGGGGGGGTGCTGGAGGTTTCTGATGGACCTGAAGAAATGGACCAGGGAACTGAGGCCGCAGGATGTAAAATCGATGGCGTCACCGCAGACCTGCATTGTCTCAGGCCACTCCAGGCTGGGGGGGGGCAAGGTGAGAGAGCTCAGCCATTCAGCCACTGAAATACATTTATTATTATACATTGATATGACTAACACAAGCCTTATTTTCATAAATATATTTAAATTTAATTGAGTTTAATGTTTAAATAGTATTTATTGATTTGACCAGTAGGGGGTGCAGCTGCATCCCTGCAAGATTGCCTATGCGGGCACAAGCCCAGCTTATCCCCTTGCACCAAGCTGCATTTGGATCAATGCCCATATTTCACTTTGAACGGAACAGTCAAAGCTCCTTAGTTAAACATCCCAGTTTAATGGTCTCCTACTCAGGGTGCAAAGTAAGTGTTGGCCAGTTACAGCTGGACAAGTGAACAGCTACAAACACAGGTTAGTTAACGGGCCTCCCCAGCCCCGTCGCCGCCTCCCAGCAAGGAGACGCCATGTTTTCTTTCCCAGACAGAAGACGAAGGTAATGGAGTCTTAACAGAACTGCGGACGGACAGGGCGTTCTAAGGAATCGCGGGAGTTTTACATACACAAAAATGTTCTGAGGGCGCAAAGAAAAATGATTCTAAGAGACACCCAATCAGATTGTAGAGAAAGTGGGTCCAAGCGGCTAGAAGAGGTGGGGCCTAGACATCTGATTGGTTGTTCCAGCCTCCTGTCATTGCTTGGACCCACCTCCTCTAACACAGAAGTAAGAGCAGAATAACCATTAGCACTGACTGACCGGGACAGGGTTAGCACTACCAACAAAACTACTGAAGAAATTAGCCAAGAAAGTGCAGCCAACTAAACCAGCCAAACAAGTTTCAGTTATCAGATTAGCTGATTAGCAGATTAACTATAAGCAGCAGTCACAGCTCAAGCCTGGACAGATACCAAAATCAGAGTGAGCAGCTCTTGTGGCTCTTTATATAGCTTTGTTAACCGCTGATACTTCCTGGGGTCATAGTTTTGTGTTCCCACCTGCAACATCAATTCCAGAAAGCGGGTTCCACGTGGAACCAGGGAATATAGCACAAGTTAGTGTCTTTCTGTCCTTTACAATACTCATATATTCTTCTTACCATTGACTAAGATGATAAAAAAACATAAAAGTATATGAATGTCTCGATGTCTTGTTAGCGGTGAGTTAGGAAGACAGTGCGTCTGGACTAGGCAAAACCCCGATACATAAATGGATCTTCCAGTGAGACAGAGCCGTTCGTCTCTGTGTTATGATTTACGTCTCCAACAGCTGGCCCAGGAACAAGCACATCTACAGACAGCCGGAAACTCAAGATTGCGAACAGCCCCGTCATTTATCCTGAGCGAACCGCAGAGATCAATCTCCATCCCATTGCTATACCGTTGAGGTCATCTCCCTGGCCTCTGTTAACCTGGCAGAGCCCAGAAGTCACGATTCTCCCGGAGACACACCTGTAGAGAGAAGGAAGCTTTTGGACCATTTCTGCAGGTACATACATTCAGAACTTCAACTGTGTGGACTGCAGGACCTTCCCATGGTCTCATCACTCCGCAGACACGTTCAGCTGCTTTCTAAATGAGACTTTTGATCCTCAGACCAAGCAGGCGAATCTAGAACCTCAAGCTTCACCTTAAAAACCCCTCTACTACACTGCTACGCCTGGCCTGTAGGGGGCGCTGCAGGTCCTCTAACCGCTGGACTAGTATCAGTTTTACCTGACCTGCTTCCTCAAATCCGGCTCTCTTGACCCTAACCTACATATACAACTAAACTTGTTAGCTGGGCACCTCAAAGTCTGAGCCATTTAGGAAAATAACTCCTGAAATGTATATTATGATAATACTTATATGTAATGTAATGTTTCATTTATTATTATATATACCGATGTTTATGGACAATGTAATTGATAATATACATGTAGAGAATGAATGAAATGTGAGGAACTTGGGAAAATGGGCGCTAAGGCACCAGGAGTGAGAAAAGGGTGATTTGCTGCCTGAAGTGGCAGATGTGTGAAGCGTAAGCTAATCTGCAGACAGCTGCGCAGGAACGCCCCATGAGCCCATAACGGGCCCTGTATCTGCAGACAGCTGCGCAGGAACGCCCCATGAGCCTATAGCGGGTCCTGTATCTGCAGACAGCTGCGCAGGAACGCCCCATGAGCCTATAGCGGGTCCTGTATCTGCAGACAGCTGCGCAGAAACGCCCCATGAGCCTATAGCAGGTCCTGTATCTGCAGACAGCTGTGCAGGACGCCCCATGAGCCTATAGCAGGTCCTGTATCTGCAGACAGCTGCGCAGGAACGCCCCATGAGCCTATATCGGGTCCTGTATCTGCAGACAGCTGCGCAGGGACGCCCCATGAGCCTATAGCAGGTCCTGTATCTGCAGACAGCTGCGCAGGAATGCCCCATGAGCCTATAACGGGTCCTGTATCTGCAGACAGCTGCACAGGAACGCCCCATGAGCCTATAGCAGGTCCTGTATCTGCAGACAGCTGCGCAGGAACGCCCCATGAGCCTATAGCAGGTCCTGTATCTGCAGACAGCTGCGCAGGAACGCGCCCCCCCCACACACACACATTTGTAAGTATCTTATTATTGAAAACCCTCCATTAATTTATATGGGAAAAATCCTAATCCCAATTATGGGAACCCACCCCTAACCCAGGCCTAACTGTAACTATCAGTATAATTTTTGGGTTTTTATTGCTGTCACAGATTTTAATAAAACCCAGTTTCTCCTTTTGGGGACTGAAAAAAATGGTCCCTGCAATGTCAAAATGACATTTGGTCCCCACGTTGTAATCTATACATACCCCCCTCCCTACACACTTCGAACAGGCATATTCATGTAGCCTGACACACATCATATACTGCAGAGCCAGCTCTTCATATGTAGGTATTAGAGCTGTGAATGCCACACTTTGTGACAGTCAGTCAGTCTGCCTGGAGGACGCTGTTTTCTGGGAACGCCAGTGGGAGGCGCCATTGCTGCTTTCGTCTTCCGGGTTGGTCACAGTCTTGCTGATAGTGCTGAAAGTGCACATTGAACAGGGGCCTTGGTGGGATTCGAGACCAGAAAAATGAGTCACAAAAAACAAATTGCCCCTGAAAGAGACGTTACATTGACACTCAACTGCTTTACTGGAATAAGCAAGTATAACTGATAAACTACTGATTTACTGCAAGATAGCCTCTCAGTCATGGTCAGATTGCCACAGTCCTACTGCTAAACTGTAGGCTGGCTTTGGGCCCTTCTCACCCTGGCCCCCGGCTCTCATCTCCCCCTGCCTGAAGACTGTGGCCCTCAAAAGCAAGACTGATTCATTGAACCCCCCCCCCCCTCCAACCACTGCCCCCTTTTTCCACGCCATATGATCTCGGTTGCCATAGCAACACGGCCACTCTACTTCCTGCCCCTTTGGACTAACTCTCATCAGCAGCGGAGCCGTTCCTCGCGTTTCCTTTTTCGACCGCCGTCCCCTTCTCTACATTTCTAAGAGCAAAAAATAAAAAAACAAAAAAATGCATGATGGATTGCCCGTTGCGTGTCCTTGGCGAACTTTAAATGTGCTCTGATCTACGTCTCTCAGACACTATTCTGCATCATTAGACCTGGAATGTGCACCACAGAGCCATTACTTTATATTACTACGGTGCCACCTTACAATTAAACTTTAGTCCTGTCCTAAATATTAATTATACAATATTGTGGGAGCTGAAGGGAAAGGGGAGTTTCTGTAATTTGCTGTTTCAAGCCAAAGGCTCTGTGTGTAATAATGACTTCTACTCACGGCTCTTTAGATTCTCAAGTACTATTGGAATTCAGTTTAAGTGTCATTCTGACAGCAATTCAGAGTCTGGTTTTCACAAGCTGCTCCTTTACTCACTAATAATTTTTTTTCTATCTGCCAATACATTGTAGTTTTTCGTTATTTTTAAATTTCCTGTTACGGTTTTACAGTTTGGACCCATTAATATAACTCGGTTGTTTCACTGATGCATTTTGGGTTAAGTACTTGGCTCAGTAGTTTAACAACAGCCTCATGTGCCTTTGGTCCAGTTTTTGGGTCCAGCCTGTGGCTGCTGTTGCCAGGCAGCCTGCAGTGATGGGGAGCAGCGGGGACGAGCTGATAAAAGAAGCAGGGAAAAGGGTTAGGCCTGGCAGATCCGGAAGGCGAGGTGTGCAGGCAGCCACACGCGGGGCGGCCGGCCACTGCTCAGATGCGATTACGTTTCTGACAGCCCCCGCCTCGTATACTTTACTCTCAGAATTGTTTAATCACAGTGTCACCATTCACACTGCCAGCCCGCCCGCCTGCTGGAAAACAGCACTGGAAAGTTCACGCAGATGCACTTTTAGGTGACCTTTTCATTTTGGATTTAGTTGTTTTCTGTGTTTTTTCTGACTCGCTTGCCTCTCTGCTGTACATTTACTTCAGCCCTAATACCGTGGCAACAGGTCAGAAATCCTAACAACTGTCATACATGCAGGGGTATAGGTTAATCTACATGCAGGGGTATAGGTTAATCTACATGCGGGGGTATAGGGTAATCTACATGCGGGGGTATAGGTTAATCTACATGCAGCGGTATAGGTTAATCTACATGCGGGGGTATAGGTTAATCTAAATGCAGGGGTATTGGTTAATCTAAATGCGGGGGTATAGGTTAATCTACATGCGGGGGTATAGGTTAATCTACATGCAGGGGTATAGGTTAATCTACATGCAGGGGTAAAGGTTAATCTAAATGCAGGGGTATAGGTTAATCTAAATGCAGGGGTATAGGTCAATCTACATGCAGGGGTAAAGGTTAATCTAAATGCAGGGGTATAGGTTAATCTAAATGCAGGGGTATAGGTTAATCTACATGCGGGGGTATAGGTTAATCTACATGCGGGGGTATAGGTTAATCTACATGCAGGGGTATAGGTTAATCTACATGTGGGGGTATAGGTTAATCTACATGCAGGGGTATAGGTTAATCTACATGTGGGGGTATAGGTTAATCTACATGCAGAGGTATAGGTTAATCTACATGCAGGGGTAAAGGTTAATCTAAATGCAGGGGTATAGGTTAATCTACATGCGGGGGTATAGGTTAATCTACATGCAGGGGTAAAGGTTAATCTACATGCAGGGGTAAAGGTTAATCTAAATGCAGGGGTACAGGTTAATCTAAAAAAGGATTTATACTTAATGAAATGTGGATATATGTTCCTGAGGGTTGGTTTCATTGAGAAAATAAATGTATGGAAAAGAGGTTGTGTTTTAGGGTTTATGTATAGATTTTAACTGAATGGCCTTGTTCGGTTTTCTGAAAACCATTATTCTTTGCTCGCTGCGAATTCAAGTGTAAGCAGGAATTAGCAGAGCGGCAGTAAATGAGGTTGTTAAACTCGACACAGTTCGCGAGTCAAACGTGACAGAACTGATTGTCTCGATCGATGTGACAATCAGAACAAGCCGAGTCTCCGTGAGCCTGACGCCATTCTGCCTTTCTGTAGACTTGAAAGGAGTTTGCTGAAGCAGGGAGTTCCGGAATCTAGCAAAGAATGGCTCCTTTTAATCACTTGGCGGTTCAGCGATAACATCTCCGGTCCGGTCCTGTCCTTGTGGACCAGGCATGGGAGACATTGTTCAGCAGAGCGCTGGACCCAACGGAAGTTCTGCAGAACTTCTGTGTCCCTCCAGCCGCATTGCAGAAGATCGGAATCATTAGAGTAAAGGGTGACATTTCTATTAATTAAGTTATTAGTGGAGTGGGAATCACTCGGGACCGGATGAAATGCAGCAATCAATTGGGGTTATGGGATGCTTTAGGGGATTTTGAGGGTTACAGGAATGAGTGAGAACAGGGGCAACAGCAGCCAAGTTGGGGAAACATAAATTGGCGGAAATAGGTCGAACAAATCACATGACTCCTCCCACTTCAGCTGACCACGCCCACCCATCACATGATGCAATTCCTCCCATGTTGACATACAGGCTACATGGGGACATTTGCTATTGTTATTCCTACTGTAATGTGTGACTCACGCTCATTCCACGCAGGAGCGCTTATAGTCCATGTTACTCAGGAGAGAGGATTCTGGGGCTTCTGTCTGGTTTATAAACTGTTAGAAGTTCATCTGGCCACTGATTTAGATGTGAAAGGCCCACATGCTGGGGAGGAGAAGATTGCGTCGTAATTTTCACTTGCATTTATTTAATACTTTTTTCTGCTCTGTGCAGCTAGGTATTTTACTGCCAGATCCAGCATTAATCACCACGGATTAATCACCTAGCTGTAGATTCCAGAAGCAGGAATCCTTAAGCCATAATAATGTAGAGTGACACCCAGTTAATGGAAGGAATCCCGGCAGAATTCAGACTGAGACAATGATCACAAAGGCTGGTTATTCTAACCGAGAATGATGGGCCAAGCGCTCGCCCTCATGTAATACTGCGGGACATCGCCCTTGAACCAGGCTCACTCAGAAAAGCCACACAGCTATCCCAGCTAATAGGGAACATTCCCAGAACTTTAGCCACCGTTCTGTGAAGGTCCTCGCAAAGTTGGCAGAGAACATTCTTACTGTAACGTTATTTACTAATTATTTGCTCTGGAACGTGACAGTGGTCCCTACTGCTGTGTCCTACCCTTTGTATGCTTTTAAATAATGGTTCTCCATTGTAGTAGTGGAATAACATTCTAGGAACATCACAAAAAATGGACGTTTTGAACTTTAAACATTCCTAGAACAAAAAATGGTAACACTTTACATTAAACACTTGTGTATAATGCGTTACCGATACCAATAAAGTGTTATAGAAACAGCTATAACTATGTATACAAAGGCATAAGACATTATAGCCATGTGTGTTATGTATTATGAATGCTCTATGAAGCTCTCATCAATAATGTGCTATAAGTATCTTCATAACACATTGTGTCTTATACTGACCATTATAATGCATTATGAAGGTATCTATAGTGCAATATAGATGAGAGCTTCATAGACCATTCATAATGCATAACAAATATGGTTATAATCTCTTTCTGTCTTTGCTTCCTTGTTAATCTGTAAAACTTGTAATTAACAAGGATCCCTCCAGTTGCCTAATACTTGCTGTAATTCTGTACAGCAACTGCAGTGATTTAGTTAAATTTGAAATTACTGACATAATTCCTGTCAAGCAATAGCAAATAATATAAATACACACAGGACAACTGCTTTCTGATAGCAGTAGTTTTCTGTCATACCCTTAAAAGCGTGGCCAGGAAATCCGGATCAATTATTTGCACAAACGAATGTTTACTGCAAGCTCTGCAGGGGGGACTTGCTGTGTTTGATGTGTTTCGGCGAGTGACAGTTCAGGATAATATGCAGCTTCCTGAGGTTTTATTCCACCGGGAGTTTTTAAATGTCGTGCAGCTAGAGCGAGAAACACTCAGTTCTACACTCTCCATTTTCACAACGTAAGGCAATTAAACAGAAAGCATAGCAACTAAAAAAAAAAAGCAATCATGGTGACAGGAGACCCCAACATGAGCCACCAGCAATAAAAGGGCAAAACCCAGAACGTCTGGTTCGTGTAGCCTGCCTTCCAGCCGACTGCGCCGTGATTAAACCCAGAACGCCTGGTTCGTGTAGCCTGCCTTCCAGCCGACTGCGCCGTGAATGAACCCAGAACGCCTGGTTCG
>JAABNY020000045.1:17268849-17279638 GCA_015164015.2 Brevimyrus niger | reverse complement strand
TGTGACTCATGAGGAGAGTGATTCGCCGTTGATGGGTGCGTCATGTGACTCATGAGGAGAGTGATTCGCCGTTGATGGGTGCGTCATGTGACTCATGAGGAGAGTGATTCGCCGTTGATGCTCGCTGGGTCGCAGCCATTTTTTGCACAGGTTTAGCCCCATGTAATGGGGTCCTGAGTGCAGCCCTTGAGGAGCGGAAAACGGGAAACATGAAGGATAGAGGAATTCCTCCATGAACGAGGTGTGAAGACGCATCATCGCGTGTGATTTTCCGTTTTTTTCACTGCATGGGAGCCGCCTCTTGGGCCCGGTTTCTTCATCCTCGCTGGATGTCGCTACAGGGTGACGTGCACTACCTGCGGCGTCCACAGGGGGCATCATGCTCATGTCACTGACAGGCGGAAATGACCAAAGAGCGCAGATTGAGCCACGCTGTAAGAACCTCTCAGCAGATGCCTGACTGATTTTGCCCAAGCTTGATACCTGCCTTTAAACTCCCTGGTACTTGCAAGTCTTGTGTCTTTGTCCCACGACTATGGCCTCGCCCTCTGCCCCCTGTTTCCTGAGATTTGACTCTGGAAGCATTTGATGGGAGCGCTTGTGTGCGCATGGTGCTCAACGGGGGCAGGCTGACAGACGGCTTTCATGCTGCCCCTGCGTCTGATGGTCTGTGTGGGATGTGTGGGGGGTGGTCCCCCTCCCTACGCAAGGGGTCAGAGCGGGTAGACCACGGGCTTCCTTAACGAGGACCCCCATAATTAGACTGGTAGATTAAAGTAGATCATTGATTTAATGAGTTCTCATTGGGTTTACAGGGAGCCCCCAGCTTATTGCGTTAACCCATCATGGCTGCCTTTCACGGTGCCTGGACCTCGTCAGATTCTTCTCATTGTTTATGGGCCCGGTAGGAAGAGACATTGCTGCATCGTGGAGAAGTGACCCTCAAAGGAGGCCATTAGCCGGACGACTTGAAACCAGGCCTGTGGTTCTAACACTCTAACGTGCTAAAGCATTAATTCTGTGGGTTACATCCCTCCTAGGGAGGATGTAGGAAAAGCTTGTGCCAGGAAAGTCCAGTCCAGTCCCTTGAGGAATGGACAATTAGCTGCTGGGCAGGAACCAGGCAGAATAAACCCGATATTAGACCCACGAGACATTAGTGCCACAGCAATAACAGAGTTTTCAAATCATAAAAACTTTTACAGATTCATAAACGCCTCGCCGGTTGTGCCTTATGAAATTATGCGGCCGTTCTGTGGGTTATTATTCCCATGGTGGCTGTCGCCTCCTTTTACCGGAGTGCCGGGAATCCTGCACTTCGGTTGCCATGGCGCCGATTATGTCATCGCAATGGCCGCCTTGATTAACGGACCGGACGTGGTCATTCACGGTTCAGCGTTGTCGTTGGCCGACTCCAGATTTGCCAGGTGACATCGTTGTGGGAGATTCCCAGCATGCAATGCTGCTTCAAAGGCGAAAGCTCAAGCGGGAGATGAGAAGGAGACCCTCGAGGGCGTTTGCATATTGCATTTTCCCTTCCATGCAGGAGGATGGGATGCAGCAGGTGTTTAAATAACATTAAGCTCTTTGATGTTTCCCCTGCCCTTCACTCACTGTACACCGGATATCGGCCTTGCGTCTTTAAACCTACCATGACGGGTCTTAAATGGCACATTTTCTGAGATGCAAGGCTCTCAGTCACACCTTCATGTAAAGCGCCATAATGATGTCATATAAAGAGAAGCAGGAGTTACTGCGAGGAGCGTATCGTAGGAAATGTGCGTCGTAAGAAACTTATAGGAGCAGCCCTCTGAACTTACTGCTAATCATCACACTGAAACTAACTAGCTAAATAGTCAATGGGGGGAGGAGTCTGTATGTGTGTGTGCATAGCTCTCTGTTCAATTTTATATATCTGTGTGCTCTTCAGCTGTAAAAGCAGAGCACTCTGTTCACTGTCACAGATCTGTGTGTTCTTCAGCCATGAAAGCAGAGCACTCTGTTCAGTTTAACGGATCTGTGTGTTCTTGAGCCGTGAAACAAGAGTAGTCTGTTCAGTTTTTGCACCAGTGATCTGCAGTATTACGCAGCTGTTTTAGGACAGGAACTCACTGTGGCCGTACAAAAGAGTACCAGACACGTTTGTATAGATTGATATGGATAATTTAATGGAGATAGAACGGCTAACAATGGCAACATCCACCTACCAGACGGCGGCCATGCTGTGACCCAGAAATTATTTTGTGTTTGCATGATCTCACTGAATCAGTAAATTAGCCTTAGGCTTATGACTTGTGTTAAGGTGGGCTTGCCACTGCGTTAGCTCACACACTTAGAATGTTATACCTTAATACAGTGGAAATGTACCACTGGAGTCCTGATTTTTGTGCAGTGCAGTAGTCCTAACACTGGCTGCAGTAAACATAGGGCAGAATGATTTATCGATTTCAAATCGCAATCGTGATTGGAAACAACGTGATTAGCAATTACCAGCTTTAGTTCAGGGTCTTGAGATTGGTTGTAAAAATTGTCGTGTTTCCCGGTCGCATTGCTGGTAATGCTGCGTCGCATGTTTTAAGTCTGTTACACAATAAAGCTTGACTTTTAAAAAGCTATATTTCGAATCAAATCTCAATCACGATATGTCAAAAATATCGTGATATTTCCCCCAAATTATATTCAACCCCACCTAATCATAACGAAAATTTAACACTGCCTGATATTTAGAAATTTCCATTTCAATTTAGTTGTTATTAAAAATTAGCATTAGACTGAGTTACCATAATAAAAAACAATCTGTACCTCGAAGGTTGACACCTGATTTATAAAATGTATTTACTACAGGACTTCATTAGAGTATTACACCCTTTTTCCTTTCAGATTCTTGCTAGATACATTACACACTAACAGCTAAACTTGTCATTACACGCTAACAGCTAAACTTGTCATTACATGTTAATTAGGAATAATTTATGTCGGTGTGCATGTTCTTATTGTTTTTTTTGTCACTCTCATAAAAGGGTGAGCAATCTTGTTAGTTAACTGAAAGTAAACAAACCATTAGTGAGGCCGAACTAACGGGTGTCACTGCCGGGACTATGGACGCACGCGGCCCCAAACATCTGGGGCTTCTTGGAGAAGAAAACACAGCAACGTATTCAGAAGACGACCAAGGCAAAACGGCTCCTCTACTTTAAGGAAAAACACTCAGTTATTTTACTACATATGATATACTAAGCAAGTTCACCGTGTGTAACTGTGTGTAAATCTTTTGATAAACATGAAGGTGGTTGATGAGGCAGGTAAAACTCCATAAATCTGTATATCTGACACCTGAGGCTCTGATAGGCCACCTGTCTGTCGTACTACTGTCTGGCACGCACACGCAGACAGAGACACGCACACGCAGACAGAGACACGCACACGCAGACAGAGACACGCACACGCAGACAGAGACATGCACACGCAGACAGAGACACGCATCCCATCTTGGCAGAACCAAAGGCAGTGTAGCTTGTCGACAGACCAGTTTGTCCCCCTGCCTCATGAAAGCCTGGAGCCTCATTTTGCCGGAGGCGTGGGGGCTGAGGCAGCCGTCTTGTGCCAGATCAGCGGACCATGATGGCGCCAAACGGTCACCAGGCCTTTACTCAGCTCCTCTGTGTGTCAAACGGTCACCAGGCCTTTACTCAGCCCCTCTGTGTTTGTTGGTTTTGATCTCAGTTTTGCATAATCGGGTAGGAGGGTTCGCCTCGGCATTAAGGGTGGGAAATGGCCGCACTGCACTCCGGCAGCCCGCGAAATCAATTAGCCGCATCGACCGGGCGCTAATTAAATGGCGATTGCCGCCTAAGAATAAGATTACGGCACATAAAGGACCGGGACTCAGGCGCTAGGAGGCGCCAATTGATTTCACAGTGTTTCTGTCAGAGAATATCGGCAATGAATTATTCAGAAATAACATGTTGCGGGGGGTGGGGGGGCGGGATGGGCTTGGCTGACCTTTAACTGCACTTGAGGAGTAGCTGCAGTGAGGATAGAGAGAACCATGGCCCTAATGAGCCGCCCGGCTAGCAGAGTGCGGAACCACGGCGCCGTCTTGCACATATTACTGGACAGGCGGCCCCCTGCACGGCCCGGGTCAGACCGCAGCCCTTCCATCGCCCTGTAGCACATCAACGGCCGGAGAAGCGGTTGACGGACAGTAGCATCATTGCAGTATGCTGGTTACAGCCTCTCAGCTAACAAGTTTTGGGAACAATGTGGGATGATGTAGTACAACATCCTTAAATAATGCATGAATTAAGCAGCAACTAAGTCTTTGTTAAGCACTGATCTCAAGTTCATACATCACTTTTGGTATAGGCTTATAGCATAGTCAAGGAGGGGCATAGGTGTGTTATACTTGTGTAATTACGCATGTGACAAATAAAGATCTTGAATCTTGAATCGTTAATCAATCATGAGAGTTTATATATTTCATGGGGAAACCTATATTAGGTCATGCTTTGTTCTTGAGTAGTAAAAAAGTAATTTTTGCTCCAAGTGAATTCTTATCATTACTAACTAATTGGTTAACTGTTAACTAATATAGTGCCTGAATGGAATACATGTACGTCATGATTAATTAACGATGAACAAGCATGGGATCAATACATAATTAACGTTTAGTTACTGATAAATTCATGCCTTAATTAAGCATGTACTACTACATTCATGTCCCCGCAAGTAAAGCGACTCGATTTTTGTTTTAATGTTAACGACATGGGGGCTCATTGGGTTGCACTCAAGAGTTGGGTATTTGTGTCCCACCTCCCCCCCACACGTATGTAGTTTGCGTGTTCTTCCCGTGTTGCATAGGTTTCTTCCTGCAGTCCAGAGGCTTGCAGCCAGGGTAATTCTAAATTGTCTGTAATGCATGATTGTGGGTTTGTGTCCTACAATGGACTCATCCCTTCCTGTGTGTTAGCCAACCTTGCTCTGTTTGGGAAAAGGTCCCGGCCACTATGACCAAGGAAAGTAATTAGAAGACAGACGGATGGAAATATTAATATTTGAAATATCCAAATACAAAAATTACGAACATTGGCTATGCTACTCACCCTACTAAGTCATTTTCACATATTTTGTCATTTTTGAGCAGATCTTGATCCAGTGCAAGTCACAAGGCTTGCCGTTGAACCATTATGACCATTATGACCATTGACCATTATGTATGTTTGTGACATCGTTAGAATGATTGATCAGTGGCACTGAAAGATCCCAGCTCACTGGAGCTTCTCTACCCCTGCAGAAAACCCTTCACCAGTGTAGATTGAATTACAGCGAAACTTCGGCCAATCAGCATGAAACCAGGACAAAATCCATGTCAATCCTCGGTGCATCTTGCCCACGAGCCGGAAAGTCATTAAAATTCGAACGGTCCCCTGTTATGGTTTCCGTTAAAATGCTCGCACCATCTGCTTTCACAACTGTTTACACAAAACCTGTTGGAAGAGCAGTGCACAGCTGAGAAGCGGTGGGACTCGGGGGAGCCACAGAGCCAGACGGGACAGAATGAGGCTCAGTGTGAAATGCTGCTCGCAAGCGTCTCCAGAACCTGCTTATTTATTCTGTGGCTTAGACAGATGTTGTCATAAAAAGTGACCTACATTCCCCGCACTTTGTGTACAGTTTAATATTGCAGGTCCGATAAATGACCATTTCAGATCCAGAACTCAGAGCCGATACTCCTGCAGTCCAACTTCTTAAGAGCTACACCCCTGCCACACCCTGTAATTCAGATGGAAATTTCCGGGCCTGCCAGCCTGCCAGATAGATCTTAATCAGCTGTCATGAGGGCCCGACAGTCTGACAAAGCACAGGCTTGGAGTTGGGTTGAGCACCAGAAGTGACTCATTTCAGTTCCATTATCATGAGCTCCACAGACACAAAGTTGGAATTTACTCACAGTGGCTTGGTATAAATTTCAGGGGGGAGGTAACTTTAGGCTGCACACCATCACTCCACATTTTAAACTCCACGTAATATTGAGGAACATTAAAATGTATAATATATATGGGAAGTTAAATTGGAAACCAAAGCCAAAACGTGCATATGGACAGTAAAACTAAATTATTTTTATCATTTAAAAGATGGAAAAAATGCCTTAGAGACATATATTGATTCAGAGAACTTTACTCAGATGTGTCACTGAAGCCAGGAAAGAATCTGAACAAGCCCTGAATGCTGAGATGTTTTAACAGCAGTGCTCTCAGTTTGACAGTCCCATGTGCCCGCACAACGCTGCAATCATCAGAGAATTCCATACCACGACACTAAGGCAGGTTAGGTCTCTGGGCTAAAGATCCTAGCAACACCCCTGGTTTTACTTATATCAAACCTGTGGGCTTGCAGGCCTGGCCTTGTTTATCTCGTCTTTGTGTGAAAAACACGACGGACAAGCCGACTGCGGAGACAGACCACTGACTAGCTGCATCCCCTGGGCGCAATACAGCATAACTTGATGGGCGTACAGAAACACGGCCCTTTGGGAAGCTTTTGTGAACCGAAGGCTTGGACAGAGTGACTAAATCACAAGCATAGACTCTATTTCTGACTGAAGGTCTCACCACGGTCTTCTTGCAGGGTCGCATCCTCTTCAGATTGCGTTAATTTCGCGCCCATTGGTCCTTTGGGTTCCTTGTCTGTCAGCATTTTTATTCAGCTTGTACCTTGGGCCTGAAACCTGGAAGTAAATGTATGGATATATATTGTTGTGTTTGTGGCGAGGCCTCCTGTGAACAGGTGCTGTTAGAGTTGAAGCCAGCTGACGCAGTCACACTCTTCCCAGCCGCTCAACCTGGAAAACTTTGTATTCTTGGTTGGCGCACAGCGTGTTGTAAATGTCTAATTACCTTTCATCATGTAATTTGTCTTTTTTACAGATAACTTGAGACAATTTTACATCATTAAATGAGCCGTAGTGGTTACTCTTCCCTGTGATTTTGAAAAAGTGCTACATTAATTACCTAATTTATATTATCGCATTTTCTCGAGGTCTTTGGGTATTTTCCCTGCATGTCTTTGGAGCTGGTTGATGCTTGTTTCTTTTTTAGCTATATAGACGTTGCCAGAATGAGCAGTTTCAGGTGACGTTCCGCGCGACACATTTCTTTTTATTTCTTTTAGTGTTTTTGCGTCAGTCGGATTCACCTGCTGATTGGTCACAAAGAACCGCTTAGACTGGATGGAACGCGGCCGGTTGGTGGTGTTTTATTGAGTACAAACTTGTGGAGCACCTGTTCATCTGGAGAACCTTTCTTCATTTCACTTCTCTGGCTTGTCCCATTTTGGTCAGTCCACTTGGAGTCCTGTAGGTGTCCCTCTCTGGATTTGACTTGCATGACTCTGTACACATTTAATTCTTATTAATAAGTAAAAAAAAATTTAAATTTCTAAAAATTAAATGATCTTTTGATTAACAAGCATTCATACACAAACATACCTTGAACTACAATTTAAACTCCTAATGCAGACAAAACAGTAGCTATTCAACAAAGCAAACATGAGAATATACTCACACTTAAATTGAGGACACAAATAATGTAGTAGAGCAAGCTTGTTAATGCATTAATTAACTAGTAACTGCTAGTTAACACTCCATCCCGCTCAACTGTGTGTTAGTTATGTTCTGATCCCATACATGTTCATTATTAGTCAATAATAACAGATCCATGCATGAATTGTATTAGTTAACAATTAACTAATTAATCAATAAGTAACTAATAATTCCTGCATGAAATATATGAACCTTCATGACTGAGTAATGATGAACTAAAACTTAATTACTGGGTCATTCATTAATTAAGTGGTAGTGGTTGAATTGGCTCCCCATTGCTTCTGTGAAGTGCTTTGGGTTGTGTGGAAAAATGCTATATAAATGCAATTTTCATTATACATAATACATTATTTGTGTCTCCATATAAAGTGTTACTGAATAACACTAGGGAAACATATTTCACTAAGCTGCATTGACTCAGCTTGGTTGCAAATGACTTCGGTGTTTTTTCTGCGCCTGGTACCTGTTTATCAGCTGCAGGAGTGCTGCAGATTCTACTTGATAAGCCGCAAGCGGCCATCTTGACTGCTGGTGCCGTACCGCAGCTGCATGGGGGGCCTCGCCTGCTCTGTCACCCGGAGGCTCTTTGCGTCGCTCGAATGCGCCTGTAAAAGCGCATTGGCTGCACATGGGTCCAAATCTGAATTTTTAATCGTATTTAAAAAGGTTTTTCTGGTATTTTTTGCTGCTTTTGCATCCGGCGAATGGTCCTGCATGCAGCCGTCGGACACCACAAAGCCTCCTCCCAACCTGCGCCCCCCATAATGCCAGGAAGCTTCCCATCATGCAATAATAACAGTCTGGTGCTATCTGTTTTACAGTATCTGTTTTTTTAAATTTGCACATTACCCATGATAAGTTATTTACTATTTTTATTTTATTTACTTAATTTTACCATTGACTTATTCTAACAAAATTCCGTTTTTTTAGGATTTTATTTGTGTACCGTGTAATTTCAATTCTCTGCACCACGTGCACTTGTTTGCACTACGTGCGCCGCCCATTCGCCTTGCCTTTTACGCTAAATGAATGTTTGCAAGAATTTCCCTATGGGATCAATAAAGTTCACAGAGTTCTTAAATTTCAGTGTCTTCCACTGTTCCTCACCGTTTGAGGCGTTTTCTGGGGAATCTTTCACATACCACTCATCAGCTATTCGTCTCGTGGTAATTCGTGACCTGATAACTCGACAAAATTGCTTTATAACTTTGAGCAGGAATACGTGCTGCTTGTTAATTATTCATCTTCTCTCTCTGTGTTTGATTTTACTGGGTTCTCACTGCTTGGTAGGCACAACAGCTACACAATTTCCTGTGGCTTCTTGGCCAGGGAGGAGGGGTCTTGCAAATCGCCCCAAACAAGACCTTGAGTAACGGGTAAAGCGGGTGACACAAAGACAGAGTGACAGGCCCTGCTCAGCTCTAACACACTGTCTGGATTACAACGTTAATATTTTATTAGCGAGAAAGTGATGGGATATCACCTCCCAGTAAGGCCCAACATAAGAGGCTCCAACGAGTGTGCAGTGTAACTGGGAGAGACCAACACACCAGTATGCAGCTCCCTCACCGTGGACTGGGAATTAACAAATGGTCAAGCTAACAGCTGGTACACTCTTGTATCTTAGCAACCAAAGGCATAAAGAAGGAAAAAAGAAAAAAAACTGAAATTTTATTGCGTTACACAGCTTTTATAAACACACAGTATGCTATCATTCTGTTATTCACAAAGTGGCGTAATACAGAAGGGCTGGTAATACCATTGATCTATAGAATATCCTTTTGGAGTTACAATTTATAATTTCTCTGTTGGCTTTGTTATCTTCTTCAGAGTATACTGATACTCATACTGTAGTATTTTTATGGTCTTTGACGAAACGTTCAGCATTAGAGCGTGAGAAAAGGAGTTTTGCTTCATATAAAAGTAGCAATAACATAGTAGTAGCATCTTTTCCAAAGTATGGACAAAATCCTGAAAAAGTTTAATTTTTCAGTGTAACTGGTGTTGGTTATTTACACGTGACTCAGCTGGTACAAACCTTTGGTCTAGTTTGCACCCTCGTCCATGGAATTCTATCAAAATGCTTGCTAAGAATTATTACATTTTTTATATAATAATAAATTATTATATTTATCATCTAGAGTTGCACAGCTGCCGTTGTGGTCATGGTATGTTGTTCAGATGGGATGTATTCAGAGGTATTGTGGCCTTTGAAAAGTTCTGAACCTGTTAACAAGACGTTAGTCCATGTGTCACACACGACCTAAATCAATGTGGCACTTTGGACGCTGTTGGAATAAAGGATAAAATGGAATATAGGAGACATTAAGCAGCAGGCTGTGCCCTGAATGATCTGTTTTAAAACCTGTTTTTCTTCCAAGAGTTGAAAAATGACATCAAGGGGAAAAAATGTAATAATCCACTATGCTGGGAACCAGGCTTTATTAAACTAGGATTGGGATTAAAATATGAAGTTCTGGATCTTTATCTTTCCATGCATGTTCGCACTGTATGACTACACATGTATGGTCCACAGCTAACCTACAAAGCACTCTGAGACTCATACATTCTCAACGAACAGCCAATAGGTTGGGAGGGGGTACTCCACTGGCTGCTTCACTGGGGGAGGGGCGGGGGGTTCAGAGAAACGGCTCCAGTTAGGAATAGTTGATTAATTCAGAAATATTTTGCACTCTGGAAAAGACAACACAGGCTGGAGGCATTTGCTCAGGCACTACTGTGTTCAGGCAGCACTGTGTTCAGGTGAAACTCTGCTCAGGCAGCACTGTGTTCAGGTGGGACTGTGTTCAGGTGGGGTTGTAATGATGTGGATTAATAAGCAGAACTGTTTGGGTCTGCACACAGTGGGTTGTGCTGAACTGGCTTCTTTGCCCAGGCTCCTATTTATCCGGCTGTCCGGCAGGAGAGAATTGACGGTTTTAATTTCGTGAATGGATGTGTGGAACAAAGACCACCTCATACACCCTCCCTCCCCTGAGGTTTGGACTGAAAGCATTTTGGTCTTCGGTTCACTCACACTCACTGCCTGCTGTCCTGCACTGCACTTGGGGTCTCACCTGTCCTGTACTGCACTTGGGGTCTCACCTGTCCTGCACTGCACTTGGGGTCTCACCTGTCCTGTACTGCACTTGGGGTCTCACCTGTCCTGTACTGCACTTGGGGTCTCAC
>JAABNY020000045.1:17228752-17241687 GCA_015164015.2 Brevimyrus niger | reverse complement strand
CCACGAACCGATGGTAACAGGTCAGATATAAAGGCGCCTTTCAGGGGGGCAGATTCGGGGGGGGGGGGGCAGCAAATGTCGGGGGCCTCT
This sequence comes from Brevimyrus niger, assembly GCA_015164015.2. Taxonomy (NCBI): domain Eukaryota; kingdom Metazoa; phylum Chordata; class Actinopteri; order Osteoglossiformes; family Mormyridae; genus Brevimyrus; species Brevimyrus niger. The sequence goes on along the minus strand of JAABNY020000045.1, from coordinate 17,241,597 downwards.
GGATGCTTTAAATTTTATATAAAGTTTGCCTAGAAGGGTCCAAGGTGTCCTTGTGTCAGGAGGTCCAGGATTCCTCGGTACAACTCCAGCATGTTGCACCCGAGTCCATTTGGAAGGAGCCCGTCCAGCTCCCTCTACCAAAGACAGCAGGAGGCCCACGAGATGAATAATCAGGCTGCGCTTTGATTGGGTTTAGATCAGTGATCATCAGCGATCCCATGATCGCGTCACGCAAGCTAGACGTCATCAGCTCCGGACCCTGGATCTTCTCCAGATCCCACCTCTGCTGACCAGTCGAGCCGCTGAGTCACATGTGGAAATAAATGGTACTATTATGCCTGTTAATCTTTTTTTTCTCAAATCCAAGGATTTGAAAAGTATCTCATTAGTCCTTTCATAGGATAAATCAGCGGTCAAATAATTTGAATGCATTGAATTGCCACTGCAGCGCATCTCCAGGAACCGGGCTGAGCATCACTGCTGTTTGTCTGTGTTTAAATATTGATAAGTTGCTCTTATTTCAAGCACTTGACCTGGATGGAGTCTTTGCCTTTCAAGGGAAAAGGACGTCGCCTGTACATCTCTAGCCGGGCTCAGCTTCTGTCTGCTAAAAAGACATCTAGGAATGTATCTTGGCTGCATTGTAATTGTTGTGTTTGCGGGTCTGCAGGAACAGTCGTGTTTGTGGTGTAAACATCCATCCTCTATTGTGAATTCAGCCACTATCTAAAGTGCAGCATGAATAGAGGCGGTGAAGGGAACCGTTAAAGGTTAATGGTATTTTTTTCAGCGGCTTAAACAAAATCATTCTACCTGCTGTTCTCCGCTGAATGGGTATAAAGACTCTATTCTGCTACTAATCAAAAAGCGCACGCGGCCTGCTTCTTCACGGCCTGCTTCATACACGGCCTGCTTCTTCACAGCCTGCTTCTTCATACACGGCCTGCTTCATACACGGCCTGCTTCTTCACGGCCTGCTTCTTCATACATGGCCTGCTTCTTCACGGCCTGCTTCTTCACGGCCTGCTTCTTCATACACGGCCTGCTTCTTCACGGCCTGCTTCTTCACGGCCTGCTTCTTCATACACGGCCTGCTTCTTCATACACGGCCTGCTTCTTCACGGCCTGCTTCTTCATACACGGCCTGCTTCTTCACGGCCTGCTTCTTTATACACGGCCTGCTTCTTCATACACAGAAAGAGCTTAGAGCTGACAAAATCTCAGTGAGTCCCAGAGAGCACCAGCACAGAACTAGGCTGACTTTAGCATTCATTTGAGGTTCTCCATACTCGGGAGCCCGTATTGGAAGGTCATTCCAGTGCATTCCAATGAGCCATAAAGGGGTTCTAGATGAACCAAGCACCTCACAGGTGATCACAATTTAATAGGATTTCTGAGTGTTTCAGCAATAAACATGGATGCAGTTTGTTAGTAGTGAAATGTACATGTCTACTAAAACGATTAATACAAATTTCCCAACTACACAACATTCTCCTAATTAATTATATCAAATTGCTTTACATTAGAAAATCCATTTAAAATTCTGCTTTCCTATCATTTGTCTTAAAAGCAGTTATGTGGCTTAACTGTATTTTGAATAATGAGACGTCGAAACTCTTATGCGAGTTACTCTATGGGCATCTGCCAAACCCCGTAACTGTAAATGTAATGAAGTTTCTGTCAACCAGGTTCTGAAAAACATACGTTTCTGTTAAAACAGCTAATTCATATTTCCAAATATCCCCAAAATATTGTCCTAATTGACTATATTTCCATTACAAAATTATGTGTAACTTTGCTCTTTGTCATTTGTCTTAAAAGTAATTAAATTAGCTTTAGATTACTTTGAGTAAATCTCAGCATTGCCCCCCCCCCCCCCCCCCCAACAGGTTACAGCCCCGGGGCAAAGATCTCATGCCTGAGCGGTTTGTTTACTGAGCGTTCAGCCCTCAGGTTTTGCCAACCTGTGACACGTGGACCTGGATCTGCTTGGATCCACTCAGACATCCAGGCTGCAGGCTTCACCCAAACCGAACCGGTTCTCCTCTTATTCTGAATCAACAGAAACCTGTCAGCGAATGTTTAGAACAATCAGAACTCAAACTGAATCCATGCGTCTTGACAGCAGCTGCTGCATTTGCTTTGCCTGTGATGCAAAAAACAAAAAAAACAAATTATAACCAGACAGCTTTAGGAAGCTAAAAAAGGCAACTACAGGTTTTTAACATGAATTATGTTCCCAGACTAAGGAATTTGTTTTGATCTTCTATGTGAACATTCTGTCCCCCCAGAAACGTCAGTCATGGTAACAAAAATGAAGGTTATGCAGTAGAAGGGCATTGTGTTTGCACTTCACTGCTCCCTGAATCAAGACAATCACCATTTACTGACATATAATGCAGTCCTACAGGAATCCCAACAAACATTGCAGCAACGTTTACAGTTTGTCTGAACTCAACGTAGAAGCTTGATCATGTGACTCCATTGGATGATTCTATTTCTCATGGAGATTCATGTCGTCCCACGAATGCCTCTCAGCACATAAGAAGCTTCTGTCTGTTATCACACTAAATAGTTCACTATGACAGCTGGGCCATATTTCGAACGTAGGTATTAAACTTAAACATTATTAAACATTTGGATGCATTTGAATTTGAGTATATTCATAAACAAGAACGCGAACAAACAAAGAAGCAAATACCAGTATCACAATAGAGTTGTTGCAGAGTTTCACTCATTAAGATTTTTCTGTTAAAGGCGAAATAATAAAGGTCAAAATAATGTTGCAACGGTATCAGACAATGTGGTCGCCATCTTATATAGATAAAAGGCCATTACGCATTGCTTCATGATGTTAACTATATATATATATATATATTATAAATACTGACATATCATGTTTTGTCATCTAAGTGATGAAAAAGAATCTGTACGTAAAACTGCCGGCTAATGATATTTATGCTCCAGTAGGTGAAATGCTATTGTGTTTGAGCATAATTTGGTGTAACTTTATTACACGATAAACAGCATCGGAAATTTTGTCTGTTTTTCCATTTTTGAGTCTGATTATTAAAATGCACACAGGCATTGATTTGAATCGATTTGACGTACAATGTGTGCGGGAGGAGCCCGAATAAAACGCTAAAGTAATCGTTAAAGCATAATGACTGGTGGTTATGTGGGATATACATGCGTGAAGCAGCAGTATACAGACTCAGTCACCTCTCACGGAGGGCTGCGCACATGTTTGGAGATACGACAGAGCAAGTGCTGGCGTGCGTTTGTCGGGGGCTGGGGGGGAGGGGATTAAAGTTTGTAAAAACCCATAAACCCCTCAGCTGCAGGAACCATGAAGGTGTCTGCAAGCAGACTCAGCGCGGAAGATAAAGCGGGCAAGTGGGCCGTCGGAAATCAGGTCACTTCTGTCTGTGGACAAGATATAGGGGAAAAAAAGAAAACGCCCAGCGTGGGTATGCAGAGCTAAAAATACACCATCCCAATGTCACATGTGCTTTGGGGACAAGGTGCACTGCCTGGTGGCTTTAACAGGTTGACATTGACATAGTTAAGACGCTCTCCCTGCTGTAAGGTAAAACGGGCATGATTGCCGCCCGTCTTGGTAATTAAGATGCAAGGTTAGAAACGGACCTGGACGGAAAAGCAGGTCTGCTGTTCTCGGTTGGCATTCGGCGAACCGTTTGAATGTAAAATCTAGACTGCAGAGACGTCGGATTTTCTTAATCCGCAAACGCTGAACATTTCATATCTGCAGAAAGGGCCCGGTGTGAAATTGCACACTCACTCCTTACTGTACGCTTTCTCGCACGGTCAGGTGTGAAGCGACGGAATGTAACAGTATCCAGTTTAAGAGTTTATGAAAATATGAATGCAAGTATTATCAAGAGCCACAGGAATGAGGATTTGATTAAACTTTGATTGAGATTTAAGATGCCTGCATGTTTTTCTCTGTATTGCTGTAATTTTCTTTCTTTTCAGAGCCCTTGCAGATATTTTGAGGCAACAGGGACCTGTACCCGTATCTCAGTACGATCATGAAAACATGGCAACAATGAATGGTTCACCCAAAGAAAACACACCCGTCCGGGTGTCCAAGAACCACTACACCCCTGTACACGCTGTGAAATCCAACCATGGTAAGTGTGTGGGTGTGTGGGGGCTCACCCCCGCTGGGTGTGTGGGTGTGTGGGTGTGTGGGGGCTCACCCCCGCTGGGTGTGTGAGTGTGTGGGGGCTCACCCCCGCTGGGTGTGTGGGTGTGTGGGGGCTCACCCCCGCTGGGTGTGTGGGTGTGTGGGGGCTCACCCCCGCTGGCTCCCCTGAGTCAGGCTGTCAGCTCATGGCAAAACCAGAATGGACCGGGGCTACAATTTTGCTGACAGTCAGCAAGTCTGCACCTCATGTAAAGCTTGTGAACTGGGAAACGTGTCCCTCAAGGTCAGCAGGTCAGCACAGGGATGTCCCTACAGGGATGTCCGGGAGTAACCAAAGCACTAACCCTAACCCTAACCTGACCCTAACCCTAACCTGACCCTAACCAAAGCACTAACCCTAAGCACAGCAATGGGGTAGGAACCTGAATCCCTACCATAAACAGGACACTGGCAAGCCTGAAGACCAAGACAGTAGATGACCTGACAATAATCACACCTAATAATAATACTAGTATTATAACAATAACAGCGATAATAATAATAATAATAATAATAATAATAATATACATGAATAGGCCCATAATAATCATAATATGCAGACCGTCACTGCACACTGTGTCACTGCACACTGTGTCACTGCACTCTTCTGGCTCTCTGCTCAGACCCAGTTCTGGAACGTTCCTCCCGTGTCGTCCTCGGGTTTCCTCTGGGTTCCCCCGGTTTCCTCACACAGCCCAAAAACACGTTAAGGTGAACCGGGCTTTTTGCTTTGCCAGCACAAAGTCATACGAGCAGCCGCTGGAATGAACATCGTGGCGGAGTCCTCCTCCTGCTCCTCCTCCTGCTCCTCCTCCTCCTCCTCCTGCTGGGTCCCCAAAGATCTCACGCTTTTGGATCAAATTGAGATACAAATTAAAACCTCCATAGCAGCACTCAGCACCCCCCCCCCCCTCCCTCCTTTTTAACGGCCTCCAGTTTCCTGCTCCCGGGGGGGAGATCGTCTGTTAGATGCCCCAGTATCCCGTCCCAGATTCATGTGGCACCTGTTCAGGGCTGCCGGCGGGGGGGGGGGGGGCAGAGGCGTCACCCCAGGAGGAAGCGTCCACTGCGGCGCATTTTGCTTAAACGAGCGAGTTAAAACCGGCAGAATGCTCTGCTAACTGTAACGTGCTCTTGGCATATCGGCAGTGGGGCTGGAGGGCAGGAAGCTTTGATGATAATAATAATCGGCATGCTCATGATTAACATTGAATTGTGTATCTTTCACCTTGACCTTATAAAAACATTTCTGTGCAATGGATGCCATGACATCCCTCCCAGAACCAGTGAGCGTTTATTCACTCTGCATTCACTGGGCCAGTATGAGCGAAGGACAGTGTTGGGGAAGTTGCTCAGAAAAGTAACGCATCACAGACAGAAAGTTCAGGTCCAGAAAGTATAAATCCAGACCAAAGTTCTGTTTCAACCGACCGGTTGAGTACTCTGTGACTGTAACACTTTATGCTAAACTGGTTAGTTGAAATATAACCTTGTTCTGGATTTTTGGTCTACATTGGACTTTATGGTGCTGAACTTTCCACCTCTGTCTATAATGGATTACTTTACAGTGCTGAACTTTCCACCTCCGTTTATAATCGATTACTTTTGCGAGTAACTTCCCCAAAACTGGCCAACAAAAAGTATGATGCTCAAAATATTTGGACAATAATGGTACCTGCTGTTGTTTCCGGGAGGGAAGATGCCCCCGAACCCTTAAATATGTCTCCTTATCCTTTTAAACTTTAGTGTTAACAGCGATTAGGCATAAACAATTAGGGACGTAATTATGTCATGCAGATAAAAGCAGCTACCAAGCAAACAGATGACGGCGTAGGGACAGAGGGAACAGATCTCAGTGGTCGGGCCGTTTATTGGTCGCTTCCCTACAGGGAGTGTTGGGTCGCGGCCCGGGGTCAGTGTTCCCACCTGCTGTGTCAGCCATGTGCCACTGCAGTTCTAGGCCAGGACTGATCCACCTAGAACACCAAAGGACCCCTCCCCCCCCAAATGTTTTTACATACTCTGCTTGGCGTTTATTCCTTTACTTCTAAATTGCTAGCTGAGGCTTTTTGGATCATCATTCATTTCTTCGTGCCTTACTGAAGGATACGTCACCCTCTGCGTTTGGCCATGATGTTTCACCTTTGTGCCTCTGAGTTGGATGCAGACGGAAGCCCTCTGCTCTGGAAGCTTACCTTTTAGAAGCTAAAACCATGTGCTCTGTCACTTAGTGGTCTTCCCCCCGGGGCTTTCGCTTACTGGTCTCCCCTGGAGCTGCCGCTTACTGGTCTCCCCTGGAGCTTTCGCTTACTGGTCTCCCCTGGAGCTGTCACTTACTGGTCTCCTCCTGGAGCTGCCGCTTACTGGTCTCCCCCCAGAGCTGACGCCGCTGACCTCTGCCACGCAGCTGCAATTTTGAATGCCAATTTGACTCAATAAATTCTTAATGGCCGTCGAGTATCGTTTCAGTTCTGAGCTAACGGTGCACACGAGTGCCAGGTCCTCTCCCCCGAGCAAACTGTCCTCTCCCCCGAGCTGACGGTCCTCTCCCCCGAGCAAACGGCCCTCTCCCCCGAGCTGACGGTCCTCTCCCCCGAGCAAACTGTCCTCTCCCCCGAGCTAACAGTCCTCTCCCCCGAGCTCATGGTCCTCTCCCCCGAGCTGACGGTCCTCTCCCCCGAGCTGACGGTCCTCTCCCCCGAGCTAACGGTCCTCTTCCCCGAGCTCATGGTCCTCTCCCCCGAGCTGACGGTCCTCTTCCCCGAGCTAACGGTCCTCTCCCCCGAGCTAACGGTCCTCTCCATCGAGCACCCCTCAGTAATCCTGCCGCTGAAGCTCAGTCCCACACAGTTGCCTGGGGGCTGAATCAGTTTTCCTCTCGTTATATCGAGGGAAACAGGGGATTCAGATACTCATTGTAGCCGTCCATCTTTGGACCACTCATCCACAGACACACATACACACACACACATTTGTAATTATATCTCTGTGGGGACTCTCCATGTATGTCTATGGGGGAAACTCTAATCCCAGCATGATGATGATGATGACCCTACGCAGCCTTAACCTTATCCAAAAGTAACCAAACAGAATAAGACACTTTTGGCGTTTTTAGTTTTTGTATTTCATTCACAGACCTTTGTAGTGACTCGAAAAATGGTCCCTACAATGTCAAAATATTTACGTATTTGATTTTATTAGATTGTGGGGAATTTTGTGAAGTGTGAGATTGGGGGGGGCGTAGCAGCTCAGAATAAAATGCATCTCATGGTGGAGAAACAGAGGTAAGGTGCCTGAACTCACACTTTCTCATTTCTGATGAGAATGATTTGAACACTTTGCATGCATGAAGCAACAATTTAATCTTCCTGTCCAGGGTAGCAGCTTGGGCACTTGGCTGTAACCCTCTTGTTGTACCTCAGCACCGTAAATTAGTTTACAGAACAAATAAATAAATTAATAACAACTAGAGCAGAAGGGAGGGGGCCTGGGAAATATTTCATGATGAATGGTCTGACATAAGCAGGCTATTTCCCCCTCTTGTCCCAAGGGCATTATGGGAAAGAGAACTTCCGTAGTGGAGGCCAAGATCTGCATAACTTCATCTCCTCCGGGTTCGTGACTTTGGCACGGCCGCCTCTGAAAGGTAAAGTTCCTCCTGACCTTGTGGGCTGAGGGCACCGGGCAGCCATATTGATTTTTCATTTTGCTCTCCTTTCATTCTTACTCTTTCTTGGCTGTCTGAGCGACCTCAGTTCATTGTTACACCTAAGCTGCTTGCCGGAAATCCGGGGACAGCGGGGAACAGTCAGGGACAGCCGGGGACAGGCGGGGACAGGCAGGGACAGTCAGGGACAGGCAGGGACAGACGAGGACAGTCAGGGACAGGCAGGAACAGCCAAGGACAGGCGGGGACAGTCAGGGACAGGCAGAGACAAGCAGGGACAGCCAGAGACAGGCGGGGACAGTCAGGGACAGGCAGGAACAGCCAAGGACAGGCGGGGACAGTCGGGGACAGGCAGAGACAAGCAGGGACAGCCAGAGACAGGCGGGAACAGCCAGAGACAGGCGGGGACAGGCAGAGACAGGCGGGGACAGGCAGAGACAGGCGGGAACAGCCAGAGGCAGACGGGGACAGGCAGAGAGAGGCGGGGACAGGCAAAGACAGGCGGGAACAGCCAGAGACAGGCGGAGACAGGCAGAGACAGGTGGGAACAGCCAGAGACAGGCGGGGACAGGCAGAGAGAGGCGGGGACAGGCAGAGACAGGCAGGGACAGCCAGTCATCCTGCTGTTTTAATTCATGAAAGAACAATGCGATTCCCAACAAATGATCTGCAGCTAAACACATCAATGCCACACATTTCAAGTTTTAGTTTTATACCAACATTAAGATCATTGACGCATCATTTTCTTTGCCTAAGACTTTGACTTGTGTTACAGTACTGCGTAAGTATGTTACACAGTGTGTTACAGTACTGTGTGAGTGTGTTACACAGTGTGTTACGGTACTGTGAGTGTGTTACACAGTGTGTTACGGTACTGTGTGAGTGTGCTACACAGTGTGTTACACAGTGTGTTACGGTACTGTGTGAGTGTGTTACACAGTGTGTTACAGTACTGTGTGAGTGTTACACAGTGTGTTACGGTACTGTGTGAGTGTGTTACACAGTGTGTTACGGTACTGTGTGAGTGTGTTACACAGTGTGTTACGGTACTGTGTGAGTGTGCTACACAGTGTGTTACGGTACTGTGTGAGTGTTACACAGTGTGTTACAGTACTGTGTGAGCATGCATGTGTGTGTTTTGGGGTGTCATGCAGCCGGGTTTGTTCGTGGCTCAGGTTCGACTGGATGCTACGGACAGCGATATACACCCACAGCTGAATGGCTTGTCGATGTCTGTTCACAGCGCAGCATTCTGTCGACGGGATCAGTCACCTAGGCTGGCCAGGAGACCTGGACATCCCTCTCGCATACAGTAAGTGTCCCTCTCGCATACAGTGTGTGGTCTCTCCCTGGGCCTGGAGAATCAAAATCCAGCTGGTTTTGTATGTGACCCAACATCTAACTGGTTTAAGAGGAGTCCTAGCTGAAAAACCAGCTTGAGTTGGTTTAGCTGGTTGACCAACTTATAATAGTTGACCAACTTAAGGTATGTTTCCGCACGATGGCTTGATGGTTTAGCGGGTCATACCAGCTTATGACAGTCATTCTAACTGGTTTAGCTGATCATTCCAGCATGACTAACTGGTGACCCACCCAGCGTAACCGTCAAATAGCAGCAAGAGCTGGAACATGACCATCTTAGACCATCTCAGACCATCTCAGACCATCTTAGACCATCTCAGAACATCTCAGACCAGCGGGGTCAGCTGGACAGTGAGTCTCCGGGACCAGAGCTGAGGTCTCCAGCCTTGAGGTGTGACAGAGCTGCAAGCTGTAGATTCGGCGGCGCTGAAAGATGAGGCCGTAACACCCAGACGACCCAGACGGCCCAGACGGTCGTAATGACAGAACTGCCCACTGTTACTGTTCGGTATCTGCAGCCTTAAACCCACTAAGCAGAAAATGACAAACGGCACAGTAAGCAAATGCAGATTTTTACCTACATTAAGCAAATTACTGAATTTTACTAAATGCAAGATCTAGGCGGCATCCAGATCTCAGTGTGGATAAATGCTCCTGGATGATCTCTGGACAATCAAGCACATATATGCAGGTATGTCCGTGTGCATGACATGGCAGCTGCTTCTGCAGCTCACATTGAGCGGCTCGATGACCTAAAAACGGAAGCTTGGTCGCCCGTGACCAGCGGTGCAGGAATACGCTTCTGGTTTCAACAGTAAACAGTTTTAGATCTTGCTACTGCCCGTTTGCACTTACTGGGTCAGCTCAGTGATCCATGCATCTGGGCTCGGAATAAAAATGAATCGTCCGTTCCGGGCAGCACCCCGCACTTTCCTCTGACGCTCGCAGGAATGGATGGACGGATCAGAACAATCCTGTCCTCCTGGTTACAGAAATGAAACCTTGTCAGTCTTGAGATCGTTTCCAGGATTTGTTTATGCTGAAAAGGGCCTGTGGTGGAAGGAATAAAGTAACAATATCATATGTAAAAGCCAAGTCCCCAGAATGCATGCATGCATATTATGGAACGTCAAACTCAGGGAAAAGTTATATGAAAGCCTAGGAGACTGGAATTGATGAATGAAACGTGTTTGATGGCCTGAGGCAGTAATACACACTGTGTCACACCAGAGATGGACAGCGGGACCCATACTTGTGCGAGGCAGCGGTTATTGCATGCGGAGAAGCCGCCCATCTGAAGGGGAACCGTGATTATTCATGCAGTGAGATTAGTAGACTGTTGCCAGGTGCCACAGGAGATCTTCAATAGATGTGAGCAGACTGGCCGACTGTAGAGATGGGCGGGGACTGCATTTTGGTTGATGTGAGGGGACTGGCTGATCGTGGAGATGGGCGGGGACTGCATTTTGGTTGATGTGAGGGGACTGGCTGACCGTAGAGATGGGCGGGGACTGCATTTTGGTTGATGTGAGGAGATTGGCTGACCGTAGAGATGGGCGGGGACTGCATTTTGGTTGATGTGAGGAGATTGGCTGACCATAGAGATGGGCGGGGACTGCATTTTGGTTGATGTGAGGAGACTGGCTGACCGTAGAGATGCGCGGGGACTGTATTTCGGTTGATGTGGGGAGATTGGCTGACCGTAGAGATGGGCAGGGACTGCATTTTGGTTGACGTGAGAAGATTGGCTGACCGTAGAGATGGGCGAGGACTGCATTTTGGTTAATGTTTGGGAATCGGATGACTTGAGAGGTGGCCTGGGAAGTCTCCAGACCTTCTGTCTCTCTTGGTGGGAGATATAATGGGCTCCACAAGTCAGTCCGATGAACGGCAGACTATACTGCGTGGCAGTAAATCACTCTGGGGTATTTCTCCAAATTAATCTTGGCATTTATTACTGTGACTTGAATAATATAGCAGGGGGTGTCTCCTTCACTGCATAAATGGCCCACAGGCCGATTATATGTTAAGACCCTTATCAAGCAAATATTTGATCAATTCTGAGTAAGAGGTACGTGTGTCATTTTCCATCTTTAAAACTGTGGAAGACTTGATCTCAAATGGAGTATAATATTCTATCTGCATAAATTACTTAAATTCAATTTTGTTTGTATAGCACATTTTCGCAACATTACATTGTCTCAAAGTGCTTTACATTATAGATTATACATAATCTTGTGCTTGTGATTTAAGTCAATCTCGCAAATAGATATTCAGCATGAACATTTTGAGTGAGGGCTCTGTAGTTTGCAGGATACTACCCAGGTTTAATTTTCCCTTTGAAAATAATTGAATATGTAAATGATGTTTCCCATGAAGTGCTATCTACAGCGTAGACATCAGGAGATATTATATACCAGCTACAGCCTCCAAAGAAACATAATCCAGCAGTTTTCACCATAAATTATACTATCCCAATCCAAAGAAGGCTAATGCAACAAAAAAAGTTAATCAAATCTAAATAGCCATTTTGGTAACACTTTACTTAAAGCATCAATGCATGATGCATTATAGATACCTTTATAATGCATTATAATGCATTCATGTAGTATTATATACACAGTTATAACTATTCATACAAAGGCATAACACATAACATATAGTGCATTATTATGCATTATAAACACTCTATGAAGCTCTCATCAATAATGCACTATGCATATCTTCATAAGGCATTATAATGGCTTATACTGGCCATTATTATGCATTATGAAGGTATCTAGAATGCATTATGATGACTCCTTTAAGTTACTGTATCGCCGTAATTTTATACAATGATTTTGTACAATAACCGTATTGTGGGCCAGGTGTCTGAAATGTGTTATAATTTCCCCGTGTTATTTTTCTCACCAAGGCTTAACATTTTATAAGTTGCCGGGTCGCACAAGCTGGTAAAGCATAATAACTGCTGCTCTTCAAACGCAAATGAACACACCTGTGGTGTTTTCTGAATTAAGCCACGTTCTGACGCTGAGGCCCGCGTAGCTACCTGTCCAGCGGGGCTTCATTCTCACTCCAGCGCGCTGTCAGTCACCAGGTGCACAAAATGTTCGCATAGCTAAATTATAAATATTAATACATTTAAACTCTTTCATCGTGCACGATTAATGCTACGTTGGTGTTTAAATTGCCGTGTGAGACTCTTAATGACTTAATGACATTTGTCTTAGTAGACATTATTATCGTTCGATTACTAATTCAACTTAGGTAATATAACAAGCAGCTTTGCAAGAAAAAGTGTTATGAAACAGCCAAATAAAAAAAAAAAAATAGAATTAGATTAACAGAGAATTAGATTTAAAAAGATTAACAGAGAATGTAGTAGAATGTGTTGCTAATTGCAGAAAACTGCACGCTGACTTCACTGCCCATCTCTCTGGGTAAAATATCTCTCGCCATTTCTCTGATTCTCTGGGATCTCCAATCACCTTGTTGTTAGGGTAAACTCACCTTTCTGTGTGTGTGTATCTGTGTGTGTGTGTGTGTGTATGTGCGAGCGGGTTTACCTATCCTTATGGGGACACAATGTCCCCATAACGTGATAAA
>JAABNY020000045.1:17199776-17212651 GCA_015164015.2 Brevimyrus niger | reverse complement strand
AGGGACAGAACCAAGTCCAGGGGGGGAAGAGGGACAGAACCAAGTCCAAGAGGGGAAGAGGGACAGAACCAAGTCCAAGAGGGGAAGAGGGGCAGAACCAAGGCCAGGAGGGGAAGAGGGACAGAACCAAGGCCAGGGGGGGAAGAGGGGCAGAACCAAGGCCAGGGGGGGAAGAGGGGCAGAACCAAGGCCAGGAGGGGAAGAGGATCAGAACCAAGTCCAGGGGGGGAAGAGGAGCAGAACCAAGTCCAGGAGGGGAAGAGGGGCAGAACCAAGGCCAGGAGGGGAAGAGGAGCAGAACCAAGTCCAGGAGGGGAAGAGGAGCAGAACCAAGGCCAGGAGGGGAAGAGGAGCAGAACCAAGGCCAGGGGGGGAAGAGGAGCAGCTAACAACTCAGCATTTGTTCTAAGCTGCATCTCTGAGCTGATGAAAGAAAGTGTGATTCTGTTTTGTTGTGTCACTTCACAGCCTGGTAATATGTGGTGCCTGGTATACAGACCTAGTTATGGTTTATGTTTGACTTTTCTTTAATGTACAAATCATAACAAGGTTCCTTATTTCTCCCTTAGGTAACCAGCAACACAATTACAGCCATCTGGATCTTACTGCTCTTACACCTAAAATCGGTAAGGAGACCAGCACAGGAGAAATATATGCGTCATAAGATCAGATTGTTCTGCGCCATTTTGGTGATTTATAATGTATCCCAGTCCCCCCCCCCAAATTTCTATTGGTTCTCCGCGACAGAACACAACTGAGTTCACAACAGTAGTTCACAGAGTTGCATGAATATAAAGAATGATACCCCCTGACCCTGAATAGGATAAGCGGTCAAGGAAAACAGATGGATGGATGGACATGAATGCTAATGTTTTGTATGGATTGGCTGGTTTCACAGATACGGGCCCCATTTAGAGTTAACCAATACCATTTAGAGTTAACCAATACCATTTAGAGTTAACCAATACCATTTCACCAGCCAGACCTATCGTAAACAAATCCTCCAAGAAGGGCTCTTATGGCCAAACCTGACTCATGGAAAATTATCAAGCTTTGATCTATATTATCTATTAGCTTTATCTTTCAAAAAGTGCCATAAAAACACATCTGCAAAATTAGAGGTCATATCTATCTGATTTGCCTTTAGATAAAAGGAGAAAACAGCAGAATATACTTTCCTCTAATATTTTCTCATAATTTTTCCCTTTGGGTGTCCCTCCCCAGGCCCCTCCCCTGACAATAATCAGGACACAGGGCCCATTGGTGCCTTCCCATCCATATCTTCCAAAAACATTTTCTGCGCTAATTGTTTTTGTAACCCAAAAAATTTGGTTTAAGGTCTTCTTCTACCAAAGGAACAGTTTTATTAAAATTTTTTTTTTTAAAACATAACTTACTGTTAAAATTAATTCACAATAGTAACGATTTAGCAGACTTGGATAATTTCAAGCATCTTAAAGATGGCTAATACTGATTACTGCTAATGCCCCTGTTTCTAACAATAGCAAGGTGACCCGGCAGCTATTAATGTTAATATGTTAATATGGTTGTTGGTAGTTAAATCAGGTCCTGCTTATTTTATCTGGCATATTACTTTTCTTGATCCGTATTTTGCCTGCCGTCGTCTTAACATCATACAATATGTGACCTTTCTCAAAATTGTGAAGGAACTCCACTGATACTTCCTCAAAGTTTTTTTTTTTTTATTTACTAGAAGGTCAGAGTAGAATTCAGATCATTCTTTTCCTGAGGTTCTCCTGATGCAGCAGCAGGACTTGAGATACGAACAAGCATTTCTTGAGTGGGAGTTCTAGGTAAATTGCACTAATGTCACGGCTCACTCACATCACTGAAAATCCCTGGTCACTGTGAAATCTTCTTACAGAAGTAAAATTCCTACGATACATAGAATATTATTTTATGAAGTATTTTGGGGGTCGTCCCTGGTAGTTTTCAAACAGCTTGAGCAAGACTCGAATTCGCATTCACTAATCTGAAAAATAAGATCTGATACGTTGGGAATACCTTTTTTTCGGAAAACAAAATGTTTAGTGTTTTGTATTTGCACACATATGGAAAAACCTTCTATCTTTGACTTGACTGCTGATCCCGCAGAACAGTAATGAACATGCAGTCTTTGTCGGTGCGTAAATTCCTCTTCATGCACTCTTTGTCGGTGCGTAAATTCCTCTTTGTGTCAGTCTCTCCAACGCGTCAATGGCCTGTGGAACAGTTGACTTAGTGGTGGTAGATCTCGATGCTTGCTGCAGATATCTCAGATTTGGCCTGTTTTTTTTACTTGCCAGCCAGGCCCTTCAAGGCTCTGCTGGGCCTCCTTCTACTCCATCTCCAACCTCCTGAAGGCATGAGCCTCTTGAGAGGGTTGGAGGGTGGAGTTTGCGGCCCCAAGTCATGGGAGAAACCATGGCGGCCAGTGGATGACCCTCAATCAGCCCCAGAATGTCACTCCATGCTGGGATGTCAGACTGGTTTCTGTATAAAATGTGACTGTCTGATGATTTATTTATTGCCATGATCTTCTGCTCTGCTCCGTCTCCACAGAGAAACCGCGGCTGAACAGGATTCTCACCTCGCAGACCGAGCCCTACGATCTCTCCTTCTCCCGCTCCTTCCAAAACCTCGCCCACTCGCCCCCCTCCTACGAGATGCCGTTAAAATCCGACTTAAGTAAATATTCTTCACTCAAGACTTTAAGTGGGTGTTCTTTGATTAAATATGCCGCAGTCTCTTCCCCACTGACTATACCCTGGGGAGAAAGATTATTGCCTTACTTAATGAATGAGCACATAAGGCCATAGTTCAATGTCCTACGTGTTTGGCCATTAAAGCATCACAGACCAATCAGTAAGAAACTGTAAGAAAATGTCAAATTGAACTGAAACCCCCACAAGCCAGTTCAGGGTAACCAGTTGGAAGATAGATGACTGCATGAAATATTACAGGTATTACTTAAAATGACCTGCAGCATCTCACCTATCAAAAGCGCATAATTCTGCCTGTCCACAGCAGTAAGTGGCTTAAGTGAGGATTTCTTACTACCAGTCAAACAATCCCTTTACCCCCAAATCAGACGAATCAGGCAAGACAGCTACTCAGCTCCAAAAAAACCTACAACGGCCTGCAGGAAAATCGCCAAAACCCAACACTGAGTTTTTCTGCTAAATTTAATACATTTTGCACTTCCCTCTTGTTCAGGGGGCTCTCAGCTAATGGTCCCTTCAAGGACATTATAAATTACTTTGTTTTAAACCTTTCAATGGAGCCCATGAGATTTGGAACCCTCAAATTACCAACCGCTAGCTAATTAAAATGGCAAACTTATTCTGAACACGCAGCCCTAAACATCTTTTAATTGGTAAACTACAAAAAAGGGACTCATATCATTTTATTTGCTCTTAAATGATCTCCAAAGACATTAAAAAGCCAAAACTCAAGTACATGTCTATTTTATCCCATGCACTCCAAAAGAGTTTCATTTTATTTCACACATTTTACTCACAAATTCTTTTTAATCTGTCAATAATAAGGTAAATAGGTTCCAAATATTGTTCCCATTGTTCTGTTTTCAGATTAGGGGATTATAAAAACAATTCTTGTTTGTTGACAATCCATGTCTGTGCCTAATCATTCACAGTCAACTGGATGTTGTTTAAAGTCTTGATTCTGATACCCAAAATATGAGAAGTTAAATTGTTTTTTATAAGAGATTTCCCACACATATAACTATAGACTAGACATTTTTTTCTCAAATGCACATCTGATCATGAACTAACTGGCTGCACCCTGCCCTAGACACTGTCCTACATTCTGCGCTACACCCTGTCCTACACCTTGTGATACACCGTTCTTAATGTAAGAGTAGAGAAAAAGAAAGTATTTAAAACCACGATAGACGGTACTAAGAAATGTTTCTTGACCTTATGCTGTGTCCCCCCCCCACACAGGTGACAAGGACTTAGATGATTACTATCCCCGGAAGCACCATGCGCCAGAGCTGCCCCCACGAGGAATGCTGCCTCTGCACATGGACCAGCAGGGGGCGCCCCCGAGGCAGCGGCCTCGCCGCGTGCAGCGCGCCATGTCCCAGGACCACGTGCTGTCGCCCGAGCGCGCGCCCCCACGCGACTACGGCCTCCCGTCGTTCACCCTCTCCCCTTACCACAGCCGCATCCTGTCCGAGGAGCAGCTGCTGTCCGCCGAGCGTCTTCAGTCCCAGGATCCCCTGCTCTCCCCCGAGAAGATGCTGACTCTGAGGCGCCACGGCCACCGGGACCAGGTCATGTCCCGCGCCATGTCCCACGCTGACATGCTCGTGCCCACCACGCCCGTCATGGACCGACACGTGAAGAAGATGCATTTAGAACCCAGTCCCTCCATCGATACGTACAACACCCTGACGGTGAACCAGTGCGCCTCCAAGAGGCAGGCCTTCGCCTCACGACGGACGCACACGGTGGATCACCTGCAATACATCCCCGGCCACCATCACCAGTACCAACGCACCGCCAGCAAGACGGAGGTGACCGTTTGAGATTACGGAGGCGGGGGCCGGAGGCGGAGGGCCTCGGTGAGGAGCGCGATTGCCGGGAGTAGCATCCCGGTGCGTCTCCTGGGTGCCACAATCCCATTGGCCAAGTATGTCTCACACTTCCGAAGGTCAGACAAGCTAAAACTAACCGACAGTAAAATGCATTATTTTTTTCAGCACCAGCTTTCCGGTTTATCGCACGAATAAAATATGAAATAAAGTAGTTTTTTGACGAAGGCTGCACCCTACACACTTCGGGTGTCTTACAAGGGCTTTAGAAGGCTGGCACGGAAAGAACGGTACAGTTCGTCTCTGTGGTTCACAGTGTGAGGAGTGATATCGTACCGACGCAGAACTAGCACCAAACGTATTAGACTACAAACAGGTGCACTTCACATACCTCCCGTCTGCCTCGACACACTCCATTTAAATCGCAGAATAGATCAGTGGGTTAAAAAGCACAACCTATTGAACTTTTTTTTAAGAAAAAAAAATATTCTTTCAATTACTTTCCTCTCTCGATATTGGCCAGCACATATCCGCTAATAATTAGACAATTATGAAATAATTTCCTTCAGGCAGACGATTGTAAATAGGCTATATTAGCAGATGGTACGATGGGTTCGGGATGAGGGGGTCACTAATGAAATGTGTTCTTCACAGATATTGATTGCAGTTTCCTACACAGCACAAAGCTTCATTAGAGGATAGTGGTGGGTGTGACGTTTAAAATGTTGAGGGACTGGGAAGCGGATGAACTGAGCCAACATCAAAGTACACCGTAGCGCAACATCTTAACACCTCTGCTACCTTTTTTTTTTTTTAATCACATTGTAACCATGCATCTCTTGTATGAAACACTGTAATGTATGTGCTTGGTTGGGACCACTGCGTTCATTTGTACATTTTGATAAGTCTGGTGTATATAAACTTAAAATCGAACTCGAAACGGAATAGTTGCTGTCGTGAAATGGTCACATTTGTCGAAGCCGTCTTGTGTAACGATCGAAGAAAATGTCAACTCAATTAGCGTAGTGAAGAGAAGATTTAAACTGTGAGTAGTTTGTTCCGATGTTTTCATTACGAAGCAATGCCTTATCTCGTGGGATCTCATAAGCCAGTGGATTTTTTAGTCACGTGTTTCGTCCTTTCACGTTCTCATCGTTAATTTCGTAGACTTGCTTCTCATCTTTACTTTCCAGCTTTGAGCAATTACGTAAAGTTGTACCAGCAACATTTAGACAAAATAAGTGATATACCTCAGACTTTTTGGAAACGACTGATGTTAAGACGGTTTACGTTACGCGAAGTTGTGGGAGTGGGTATTTTAAACCCTTTAATATTTCTACAATTTTTTAAATGTGGAATCATCCGAATTAGCGTTTGACATGCGAGGCCAAAACCACAACGTATAATCTAATACTTTTCCAGAAAAGAACAGTTCTTAGCTTCAGTAAAGAATAGATTACTGTATTATTTCTATAACATTTTGGAAACATGTTAATAAACACTTGAAATCAGGATCTTTAAATATTCCCACATATTTCAGAGCCATTATGAATTAATATGTATGTATCTGCATTTGCAGACATGCAAACACACCGCAACAGTGACGTAAACCCAGTTAAGCCCGTGAGTCTCATGGCGGGCCGGGTGGTTCCTTCCTCGAATCAGTGCTTCCCGATACCCCAAGCAGACATTCATATTCAGATCGGGGCCAGAAATCCGTAACTGTCAGCAAGAACTGATGACTTACGCAAAAGAGACGGAGGGAAAGACTGTGAACGTGTTACGCGGATAATGAGCATCTCTGGGCAGCACAGGCAGGCTGGTGCGATTTTGTGACGTCATGAACTCTCTGCTCCTCGCGCTTAATGTGCTACCGTCACTAATCATTTTAGATCCACACTTCTAAAGGGATTTGCTTTGTAGTTTTTTTCACTTATTAGAACTTCTGTAGGAAGCACTCACTTGCATTAAAAAACTTAATAGTACTGTAATAATTTTCCTTTGAGTACAATGCCTCCATTATGCAGTAACGTGGTATGTTTGTGTTTAGGTCCACATACAGACTCTGTGTTTATAGTAGTACTGATGACGAAGTATCTTTGTATCTGTGACTTTGCACAAATATGGGTTACTCATTTAACGAACTTCTACACGAGCTGCAAATGACTGTTTTTTTGCGATGTTCCTGCTCTGATTTACTCATAAAGTGCATTCTGTATATACCGTATAAAACCATAACCAATTTAGTAATCAGCCTAAAGAACAACTTTTTTCCCAATTATATCATTTATTTATGGATCAGAAATAAAGGAGATCAAGCTATTTCTGAAGTGAATTGTTAACTACCTGCAAAAAAAAGATTAAATAAACATGGACAAACTGCAGAACAATTTTACAAAGGTGTGTCGACCTTAAAATGCCTTTCCATCTCCTGCGGAAGGAAACGTCGATCGGCGGGGTTCATTTGGAACAGACGAACACATCATGGTAACTAAACCCCTTGGAACTAATGAGCGATCGCGAAATTCGACTGCATTTGCCGCAGCTCAGAAGGCGAATCACGCGCTGCTGGACTGGAGCGTCATGGTCCAGAGTCACACCCGGCTGTGGAGGGCCACGTACTAAAGCAGGATATTTTAATATTGGATATTGGGATTAAACCTAAATGAAACGTCCTTCTATATCTACCAAAATGTTAGAATAACAATATTAATTGTTTCAGCAGGTAATTATGACGTCAGATATTGAAATAATTATGATATATAATCCAATAGTATTTTGAAGACGATGACGTTTTTGCAAATAAAACCACGGTTCATATTACGCCTGGGTTTATGACCGGATGTGTTCCTTAACAGGGTAAAAGTGCTTGATGTTAGGATTCAGCTTTTGTTTTCTGAGAGGCACGTACCTGTTTTGTGATCGTACGTAATTAAACTGGGGAGCAATAACGCAGGGCGAGCCGCTCCGTCGGCGGCTTTCTGCAAGTCAGTAAGAGCGCCACTGAACATGTGCACAAACACACGCCCTGCATTTCTTCACAGAGCTTTGTAAACTCCATAAAACGAGCATAAAGTTGCATTTTTTCCATAAGTTGGACGGTAAATAGATATTTGTTTGTTTACTTACCAGCTAAAGCGACTCAGGTTAAGTAACTTGCTTAAATGCATGTACATAACAAAGAGATGGTTGATATAATTTTCACTGTGTGAGTAAACAATTTTATTGCTATTCACATCATAAAGGGTTTTGCAGATAGAATCGCACATTTTACTTTCTTTGAAAAATGGAATTTTCGGGGGAAAAAGAAACCTTTTCACACAGACAAAACATTTAATCTAGTCAAAGAGGAAAAGCTATCTCCGAGAAATATGTGCTGAAAGTGCTGGGTAAAGATACGAAGGAAAAACGATTCCGGTCCTCAAAGAAAACGGCGGCAGTTCAGACAAGAGGAAGCCGCCGCGACTCGGCTATTAATCACGGACGCTGACGCGGACGGAGGCTCCCAGACTTCCACTGGCGGTAACGTTATAACCAGCGGGCCGCGTCCACGCGAAGCCCCTCTGCTGTTGGACTGGGAGACCAGTTTCCAAATGAAATCGCTGAAGTGAGGGATATGGGAGAAATTAATATATTTTTTGGTTCTGCTTTGCCTTTTTGATTGGTGCAGTTAAAGTTACAGTAACAAAATTAGAAATATTTAAATAGTTTTGGGCCCCAAAACCCCTCATAGTTCACTTTTATAAATTAGCATACCAATCTTCGCATTTTAATCATCATCTGATAAAGTCCGATTTCTCAGCATTCCCAGTGATTCGAATACACGTAACAATTTATCACGTTTAAACTTAGTTAACAGCTGCACCGGTTTAAGAGGCTCCACAGTTAATTTTTGTATGTGACTGATGGTTGGTTTGAGGGTTTCAAACTAAACTGACGTAACCAAAGGCAAAACAGGAGGGGGTCCTTCTATGACTCCATCAACCATTTATGATCATAAACAGGACTTGCAGTCTTACAGGTAGAAACGTCGCATCACTGGGGACCTATGAATGGAATTAACATTGTACATTTTCAGTTGCTTTTTTTGTTAACACCCAAAGAAGTAGTTTAAGCCACTTCAGAAATTGAAAACTGGCTGCTCAGCCAAAAAGATGACTATTGTCAGTGAATTGCTAAGAACAACAATGAAATTGCGACGGTATTCCCTGATTTAACAGGTCCAAGACAGGTAAACAACACTATAGTTAACTGGCCCTAGTAGTTGTCTCATACAGATATACACTCTCATAAAAGAGGGTAAAAAAAACTTATCTTTGCTTGTCACTGAGGCTGTACCCTCAAGGGTCTGCTAATTGTACCTTTCAAGGGACAGAAATGGACACTGAGGAACATTTTTGTACCATCTATCGGAAATGGACGCTGTTTGTTCCTTTGATGTCCATTTCTGAACCTTAAATAGTACAATTACAAGGGTACAGGCCCAGTGATTGGCACCCCTTTTTGACAGTGCACTTGTTGATCTACTGCTTTTCCTACAATCCGTCTACCCACTACAAATATTTTTGCTACATTAAAGAAATTATTCATCGGTATGAGTTAATGCTGATAAGACGCAGGAGAAACGAAACGAAAAAGAAACATAAAGTGAATTTTAACTGCATTATGACGTGTCCAAGAAACACAGACGGTTTGATCAAAGCCAGTCAATCGTTTTGCCCACAATTTCTCTCAATTCCGGCGCATCACGCTGCTAGTTAAACTGCGAATTGATTATAATTTGTGCCGCTGCGCTGACATTTGTCTTCCGCTGAATAAATAAGAGTCCGGATGCTGCTGTGATTTCTGTCGGATATTCATGTTGCGTTTATGGCTGAATGTGAAGTTTGCGAATTGCTCTGTGGGGATGCGTCAGACACATCAGTTAGTTGTCCTGTATAATCTCATATTAGGCAATTTTTAAATCTGAGTCTTCTCTGCCATGTTTAGACCAAGGAGGAACTAGACCCTGCAGTAACAAACCCTTAAATGCTACAGGGGTATTTTGAGTGAGATTTCCCACGCATAGGGAGAAATATGCAGAAGAATTAAACCTTCATAGTAAAACCTAACTACTAACCTTTCACAAAAGGAATAGCCAAACCATACTTACCCCATGGACCTATTAATAGGAGTACCTGTTTTCGGGTAATACTAGGTAACGTGTCATTTCACAAACATCGTAATATAGCATCCCTGCTCTCAGTCGCTTAAGATAGAAACATTAAGAAAAGTCACGGTCCGCTTCAATCTCAGCAGTTACCGATGCGATTGGTTGCAACTACATTGTTACTTTACAATGAGATTCCAAAGCAAATAGCGCTCACTCCATGGTCACTCGATCAGGTTCTCCGGTTATTACGATTAGTGTCTAATAAGTACTTTACCGTTAACAATAAGCACGGTACACAAGTACAAAAGCTACGAACGACTGCAAGATTTCAAACAAATTAGTTTTCATAAAGATTAACATTTTATTTTACATTTACGGTACGCTTAAGTTTTGGGGTACCTGTGCAACAAATACAGAGAATGCCTTTTAAGGCTAGTTTCTGCATATTAGACACATACCGAATCAAGGCTGAAATTTAAATTACTTCCGTAATTACGTCTTCGTATGAAGACGGATTACAGATAAGCTTTCTGTATGGTCCGGTAATCATCTACAAATGGATAAATTGTTGCAGTTGCCGTTTGCATTTTGATACTATTTTGTACTGTGCTCCACAAATATGCAGGTTTATACGAAACGTTATGCGTACGCCAAAAAAAGATAGATATAATGGTAATTTTTGTGCACCTTAGTAGGACCCCATTTGCGTTTAAACGACACGTTTCCCACGTGACTCACGTTTTGATTGTTCAGCAACTTTACTTTTTTGTAATTGATGCCATTCTCCCCCCCCCCCCCCCCTCTTGCAGCAACCTAGATTTATGCAACTGATGCTCAGGACTCGCATTCACACTCTGTAGGACCATTACTGCCCCCTGGAGGAAGGGGACAGAAATTCCACAGCAAAAGCTCAACTCATGAAAAGTCAAAACCCTTAAATTTTCTTGCAAGAAAAAACATTAAAAAAAAAAAGCCTACATACAAAGAGGCAAAAGGTAAATGAATTTGCTTTATTAACAAGCAAGCCACAAAATAAAATAAGGAATCTACAAGCAATATATATCAGCTTAAATTAAATGCATCTGGTCACATGCATTTCATTTGTCGTCATTAGTTCAACCAATCAAGTCTCTCGTGTGCTGAACATGCAGCCGCCACAGCACTGGTCCCCCCAAGCTAGCTAACCCCAACACTAAACCTAAACCTAACCCTAAGCTAGCTGGCTTTCAGCCTCTTGCTCGCCACCTGCTGGCCGGCCTCCTCCAGCTCCCGTTTGCTCCCGTTTCCAGTCTCGGCGTCCTCCCTCTGCCGCAGGTCCCGCCGCTCCCGCTTCTCCCTGCGCTCCTCCATCTCGCCGATCTCCTCCGCGAACAGCGCTTTCAGCGAGGGCACCATCTTGGGGATGATGCCCACATCGCCCAGGCCCACCTGTGAAAGTTGTAACGTGGAACGCTGAAGCCCTCGAGGACGCTTTAAAACCTCAAAGAGCCGCATCTGAACCTCGAGTAAGTGGGGAACCCCAACCTGGTGAATGACAGGTTGAAGTTACCGCAAGGCCACCTCCATCATGAACGCGAGTGGGCGGGGACTCGTGCGGTTGGATGAAGTCCACTGATGAAAACCCATCCAATCAGCATCAGCAGTTCCTGGCCTTCACCCTCTTTGTCTAATCAAAAGGTCTGCCAGGTTCTGGACTTCAAGACTGACCCTAACCCTCAGTGTTCCCACTACTATGCCCCAGGAGGAAAATTCCCTCAATTTCTCGGAAGTAGTTCTTACACCGGACCCCCCCTCACAATCAGGCAGGAGCCCAGCTTCAGAAAAGCAGCACTTAATCCTCAGAAGCGGCACAGTCACAAAATTCGTATCACGGGATAGAATCATGAGCAACCTGAAAACCCGGGCTCATCAGAATCGGCGCCACGCCCCGGTCGCCATGCGGCGGAACACGGCCGTCCGAAGCCTGGGACTCGGCCGTCGTTCGCTCACCTTCATGTGGTCGAAGGATATGCCCACCCGGTCGTTGAAGTCCGCGTTGAACAGCGGGATCTTGGCGTACCTCTGGCTGAAGTGGTTCAGCATGATGAACTCCGCATTCATCTTCATGCCAATGTCAATGGCCTGAGACGTTGTGCTACGATTGAAGCCAATTGTGTCACATCTCGGGTCACTTCATTCAAATCGCTGCCGTACCACCCTAGTGGTACCAAATGGAACTGCGGCCCATTCAAACTACCAAGAACATTAAGTATCTTTAGCAATTTTCCTTATATAGGCTTCTTACTTCACTATGATCATAGGGGCTCCATTACCACATACAACCCATCCTGAAAGACACTCAAATACTGGAAACTATACAA
This sequence comes from Brevimyrus niger, assembly GCA_015164015.2. Classification (NCBI taxonomy): domain Eukaryota; kingdom Metazoa; phylum Chordata; class Actinopteri; order Osteoglossiformes; family Mormyridae; genus Brevimyrus; species Brevimyrus niger. The sequence continues at coordinate 17,200,581 of JAABNY020000045.1, read as the reverse complement.
AGCATTAAATCCTTCATACATACTCTTAACCAGAGGCAGAAAGTTAAGGTCCACAAAGTATAAATCCAGATCTAGGTTTGAATGTAGAGACGCTTACAGGGCCCTCAAGTCATCGGCTGCAACATCTCAGTCTGGAATTTCACTTTCTGGACCCAAACTTTTCCGCCTCTGCCTTTGCCTAGATAAACTGCTCCATTAGAGGAAGGTTTCGGGGGGGGGGCCGCGAGTACCTGTGCCGCTTGTCCCTGGCCTCCTCCTCCATCCCGTCCTCCAGCGTGGCCTCATGGATCAGCAGGGTGGCCCCCCTCCCTTGGGAAACGACGGCAGCCGCGTCACTAAATGCCGCACCCTGCGAGCGACGCCCACCCCTCACTAGCAACCGACCGCTAACCACGAAGTCGGGCGCTTTGCACACGAAAGGCTATTATTGCAAATACAGGTGATCGCAAATAAAACGAGAGAAAGCTGACCGAACACTTCTGGCGAAAAATCAACGTCATTTTGGCAGCATGACGTCGCGCGACGGTCGGTCAGCAAGACTAATTCTGCAGTTTCCCCTTGAAATACGGTAAATTAATATGAATATTCTTGTATTTGCCAATATACTCGTGTGATGTTGAAGAGGATGTGTTTGAGCAGGGAAGCCTGCAGACTGGGGCACACTGGCCCTCCAGGACCGGAACTGGGAAACCATGCTGGAGTGACGCCCCCATATAAAGACCCCCCCCCCCCCCAAAAACCCCCACCCCCCCACAGAAAACCCCCCCCGTAAAGAGGAGAGCCACCGCCCCCCCCAACCGGTATT
>JAABNY020000045.1:17176109-17188682 GCA_015164015.2 Brevimyrus niger | reverse complement strand
GGCGCTGAGTTGGGGCACGTTGGGAGCGGTGTTGGGGCGGGGGGGGGGCGGAGCGGGGGGGGGGGTGGGGCCCAGACACAGGTTAGTCGGTCAGGAGACACAGCGAGAGCATCGACGGCGAGCCCCGCAGAGCCCCGCAGAGCCCAGCAGAGCCCAGCAGAGCCCAGCAGAGCCCAGCAGAGCCCAGCAGAGCCCAGCAGAGCCCAGCAGAGCCCCGCAGACCTACCAGAAGCTCCTTGTACTTCGGCCTTTTCGACTCGTCCTTCGTAAGGCTTCAAGGTGCAAAAAATATGGAGAAGGGGGGGGGGGGAATATTATTTATCCTGGTCAAAATATATACCGTAACAACCCCTTATCATATCCGTATGAATAATCTACACTCCTCCAATGGCATCATGGAAAATTACAGGTTCAAAATAATTATATTAAAGAGCAAAACACAAGTAATTTTGGAAATTCCCCACAACCCAGAGCAGGATAAGTGGCTGGAAAATGGATCGATCATTTGTGGAATCTGCTGTATAGTTTTTAACCAGAGATACGAGTCCAGCTACATTTTTATTACGGTTTATTCCTTTGATTGAACACGGGTGTGAACTTGCTACCCCCCCTCTACCCTGTTCCATCTTCTCATTCCACTGTAAAATATAGTTTAACTAGTCTCTCCGAGTTGCCATGGCAACAGAGCCGGGGTTCCGGGCGTCCTCACCACAAGTTGACGAAGTTGATGAACTTGGGGGAAAACTGGCGCTCCTCGGAGTTACAGAGCTGCGGGGGGTCGCCCTTCACTACCTGCGTCAGCTGGTCGAAGACGCTGTTCCACTTCGGGTAGGGGAAGCGGCCAGTAGCCAGCTCATACTGCGCGGGAGACAGAGCGGACTGAGGCCCCAGCCAGCAGCCATGCTGCCTCTAGTGTCCCCACCCCCCTCCTCCTCACGGACCCCCGTCTACAGAGAGCAGTGAGGGGGGCAGAAACAGGACGACTCACCAATGTGATTCCCAAGCTCCACACATCCGAACGGACGTCGTAGCCTTGCCGTGAGGCGCTGGGGTCTATTCTCTCCGGCTGCAAACAAGAAGCACTTGAAAAGTTCCTATGGGTCCCGTCACACAGTGACACGCAGGGGCAGCGCGTGCAAGCAAGTGGCCCCGCCCACAGCCATCACAGGGACAGACCCCATTGGTCGGCCGGCCACCTACCGCCATGTAGGGACGGCACCCAGCATCCCGGGTCTTGGCTATGGAGTCGACCAGCTGACCACTAATGCCAAAGTCACAAAGCTTGATGTTACCCTTCCGGTCCAGGAGTATATTGGATGGCTTGATATCTGAACAGAACACAGTGTCACAGTGCGACGTCTGCATCACTGCCAAGTTCCCCGTACACTGGACACCCGAAACAGGCCTCTGCATACACGCCGAAAAGCATCATGGGTAACGAGCGTCTTTCCAAACAAAAGCCCTCCATAACTACCAAAGCTGCAGTTACACGTAGAGGTAGCGGCTGAATATTCAGAGAAATTTGAGGTCTAAAGAAAATATAATAAAATTTAAAAAAAACTCACATTCTGCCATTTCTAAGACTAGGTCTTACCTCTGTGAATTATCTTCAAGTTCTCCTTTAAGTGGTTAAGTGCTTTGACAGTCTGAAACAAAAATATATTATTCTGACATGTCACTCACTGGAGGAGAAAAAAAAAAAACATACATATTTATTAGGAAAAAAAAAAGTGACTTACAGCTAATGTTATTTTGCCTAATATTTCCTCTGGAATCACTTCATCTAACACACAATATACATATTTGTAGAATTTGTCGAAGGAGGTAGACATGAGCTCCATGCATATCCAGCAGTCTCCCTGAAATAAAGATATGGGGGGGGGGAGTGTAGAGTGACAACACATCCAATTAGAAAAGAAATCAAGCAAGACTAAACCCAGAACCACAGTAACTAGCCCACAGTTTAACTGTACGACACACAGAAAGACACCTGGCCCAACATCCCCAAAACTGAATTATACCAAAACAAGGCGCGATCGTCCCAGTGCGTCTGGCTGAGTCTCGCTTGGTGGGAAGCTCACCTCTCGGAACAGAGCGCCGTAAAACTGGACGATGCAGGGACAGTCGCTGCTCCGCATCACGACGTCCAGGTCCATCAGAAGCTGCTTCTGCTCCTTTTCATCCACCGTGGACCGGATCCTCTGAGGGGAGAACGATGAAGTGAGACATGAACGAGAATTAAAGGGAATGTTTTTTTCCCCCCCTGTGGAGGACATCAAAAGCACCTTTAGGGCAACGGCGGCACACCTTGACAGCCATGATCTGGCCGCTGGGCTTGTGCACCATCTTGTTGACGGAGCCGTAGGCGCCGCGGCCGATCTCCCCCAGGTCCTTCAGGTCCTCGGCGGTGAAGTCCCAGTGCTGCTCGGGGGAGATCTTCAGCTTTCCCGACGACTCGATGCTGTGAGTTCGTAACCTCTCACTGAAAAACCGGGGGGCCCTATGAGAAAGGCCCCCCACTCAGAGGGGTCCCTCAGCGCGGCGGCAGTGAGCCAGCAACCCCGGCAACTTACATGTGTGGGTTCTGAAAGGGAGGCCCGGGCGTGCTGAGCGTGAACCTGCTACTGGGCTTGATTAGCGGACTGGCAAAGCTCAGCTTCAATGCTTTACGTTTACCTGTGGCCGTTGAGGGGGGGGGAGGGGGGACACAGACAGAGAGCACAACTAGCAAGACGCACAAGATACCATGAAGGTCAAGAAAGGCAACACCACATACAGCTAGTGTTAGGGAAAGAAAAAAAAATAATAAAGAAAAAAACACAGGAATGTGACCAGAGAATGGGGGGGGGGCGGGGGTGAAGTGGGAATGCACTTTGCCCCCCCAGTATTAATGGATAATATCCACCAGACCATGACAGTCGGTTGCAATACCTCAAAAGACAAGGAGATGAGCAGCAGGCGAATGGAGCCGGCCACCAGATGGCGCACGACAACAACAAGATCCGTCTCCAGTCTGAGCCCATTTCCTGATCTCAGAACGATTACGTTCCTAAAAACTTTCTTAACAATATCAAGCAGCAAGCTGACTGCACTAAAGCAAAGCATAGGTCTCACGCTACATTTGTTACGAGCATTTTCATTGGCGGGCTTATGTGCGTCTCAAAAAATATATATTTTTTTTTTTTTTATTGTATTTTGGGGAAGTTTTTAACTGATGAGACCTGACTTGACATGTTTAAATTCCTTTTTGCCATCACACCATTTTCCATGTGGGGAACAACAACTAAAATGAGGGTCCCGTCACAAATAGACAGCTGATGAGTCCACTACTACTATAGTGGTGATTTATGTCGTCTTTTCCACAAAAGCAACGCCTTAGCGATCCCTTCTCAATGCAGTCCTTGGGTCACCGAGCAACAATACAAAAACACCAGCTGTCCAGAAGACCACAAGATGATTCCAGAGAATCAGACTCCCTGCAGGTTAACGCTGAGAAGCCTTTAAACAGAACCTCATACATATGATTTGTTAATTGCACAATGGAACTGCTAAGGACTGGAAAACCTGTGATTTTAAATGGTATTTCCACATTAACCACCAAAGTGGGACCTAACCAGACCAGTTACGTTCTGACTAACATTATAACTACACAAGAGATTAGATTTTATCACAAAAGAAATATAAATATTTGCTTTCGTATAATTTAAGCTTCCGACCCATGAGCACACAAGTAAACGGGTCTGTATCACCAGGAAATATGTCCATTTAACCTGCTGTTCCAACCACCGCATCACCACTAATCCAGTGCAATTTAAACTAGACATTGCCTCTATTCAGTTTGACCTGTACATCAGCAAACAATTCGGTTTTTGGTCAATGACAATTTATAGGACATTTCAGCAAAAGGGGAAATCCTGAGCACCATCAATCCATTCCCTTTTCCATACAGAACTTTCTGGAGCTGAACACAAACTACGGCACCATTTTCTCCAAACATTTTTTGATTGGTGCAAAATTTAAATGAACCACACAGAGACCAAGGTCACAGTCGCCATAACCACGGGTGCAATTTAGGGCAAAAATCCTGACCAGTTACTGACAAAACACTTAAACTTAAAAGCTTGCCTTTAAAGGATATCCACAACATACTGGGTAACAAAAGCCCACCAACATGAGTGAGGGATGCAGGGCAAAGCCAATGATTTTATCACGGGAGACTGGGGGGCTCCAAGACAAGCGAGCATCCCCTGAACTTCAAACGGCGTTAAGAAAGATGGCTGTCAAATTGACACAAGGCTAGATAACCAAACCAGAAGATAAGGTCAAACAAAGGAAACGGCTGATGAGAAGAAACCAGCTTGCAGGGTCTCTCTATATATTACATGAATATCACTGAAACATCTCAGCACTTCCAGGACGTCCTCCTGCATGTCACGAGGATGGACGACCTTCCTGCGCATCTTCCAACCTCTGACTGGGAACAGAGGGGGCAGAGATCCGGGAAGGGAGAACCCACAGGGCTGGAGGGGCGGCATGACTGGAGCAGAGCGAGACGGGCACGGCCGCGGCGGGTGGACATGCGACAATCGGGACAGGAACACAGGAGACCGAGAGATGCGGCGGCGCAGGTCAGCGGCACGCTCAGAACGTCTCACCGTCATCGAGCAGCAGCCAGGCGGGCGAGGAGGAGAGCGAGCGGGGGTGGGGGGGAAGGGAGAAACCACGTGTTAACGCTCTTCTGGTCAAACACAGACGCAATGACAGACAGAACATCAACTTCAAAAACAGGGAAATACATATAGGATAATATACATATACAGTAAATACAGCTAAGAGATCAGGGCATTCAGTTTCAGCAATGAAGCAGGAGCCCTGCTTCGGACACTAAGCCAAAAGCAGGCTTTGGACTTAACTGAGCCGAACCAACTATTTATAGAACTACCCATGAGACTGCTAGATTTACACCCCCCAAAAAAGTTAATCATCTGATTTGGTTTCTCAGAGGGGACACCGTTTTGCATTCCATGCCATTGTTTGAAAGGCAATGACTTTTTGAAATTAAAGTTATTTGCATAATCACAGATCCTATAAATACGACACTCGGCTTTAAAACAACACAGAGGCTGCATTCATAATACCTTTAGATGGTACCCTAACTCCATGGTAACAACATCCCATCATGCAAAACTGAACAGGGAAGAAAAAAATCACTGGGGGGAAAAAAATCATCTCTGAATACTGAACATATCATTAGATCATCACAACACAATATGAAACTTGAATGGTGATGAATGTCAACTTAAAACAAAAGTATCTGCACTGGATACTTCTAACATTGGCCTTAAACACCAAACAAGGCAATGAATTTGAGTCAACTATGAAAACATAACCAAGATTTCCATGTACACATTGATTTGTTGATTGCGGATACAAAGTAACAAGACAGGCCTGCACTTAAGTGCCATTTTGGACCTGCACTGCGCAAGATCACATGGAGATAAAATTCTGATTTTCCTTTCCACAGAAGAGATTCCCTTACCCATAATACAACACTGCAACGCCAAAGAATTTCACATGTATTTCAAGGACAATATAAATAAGCACCGATTCAGGTGTAGCCTAAATTAACCCCTAGGTCAGAGCTCAGGGATGCCGTGTTGAAAATTAACAAATCTAATCAACCAGAACACCAATTTAATTCATGCCTTGGTACCCTGTAATTTCCCGTAAACAACCAGTTCATTAGCGGTGTTTTAAGAAAACAGTTTAACTTGCATCCCTACTAAAAAAACGCATCCAAGGCACAATGTGGTTCACTGTACGTACAGTCAGATTCATTTCCAGACCCCTGCCAGGTGTCCAGCAGCCGGTGACATTAGTCTCCCCCGACACGGGGTGGGCTCTGATGGCTAAACTGGACGTTACACTGCTAGTAAAACACACCGTCCCATTACATCGTCATGCCCCCACGCCAGTCCGCAAACTGACTTGGCTACATTTCCATGAAACTATAAAGTACTGTAAATATCCTACCACACCTGGTAGCGGGTGAATCTACCATCTGGCAGGGCGAATATTTATATATATTTAAATGATACACAAGAGGTTTCGATTGTGCTTTTACAGCAATACGTATAACCAATCCTCCAGCACACCTAGGACTGCGGCGTTAGTAACGGCGCTACCCGACCTCCTACAGGGGCGCCGGAGAGATGCGTCGCAACACGAATCACACCTCCATACCCGTGCGCGACGGCAGCTCGGATAAATGAGAAGCTAAAAAACAGCGAGAGTCCGACCAGCCCGAATGGTACCACTGTGACAAGCTCACTGCCAAGCGTCCCCCGCAGGCCTACCTTTCGCATTAGCTATCTGCGCCTCCGCTAACATTGTTAACGCGGCTAACTGCTCGCGCCCGGCCGGCGCTCCGTCCGTCCACACACCGCCGAAAATAATGGGCTTTCCTAACCGGAACCGCCGCCGGTATTCGAAACCAACTCTCCAAAAAAACAAAAAAAAACACTTTGAGAAATAAAGCGGCCAGGTAGCCTAGTAGAGACGCAGGCCTTCCTGGTTACCGGGATGTCGAATGCAGGTGGATACAAGCGGCTAACAGGCTAATGCTAAAGCAGCATCCCTGAAAGCACAACCGGAACAGCTGGCGGACATTCAGCCGCTTCCAGTCTGACCCAGACGAGGGGAAAAAACGACCGGTCGGGGGTCGCGACGGTCTGGTTCTTACACTGCATATTGCCGACTGTGGCTACGTGCTGGGGCTGGTGAGACGCTCCGGTGGATCCAGGGCTGCCGCTGCCGTGACTGGAGGAGGTCGCCGAGTTGGTGCTGGGTGTCGCCATTGTTGTGAATTCCAGCAGAAGCAGCGGCGGTAGTTGAGGTGGTAGTTGGCACTGGAGCTACAGCACGGAGAAAGAAGAGAGTGTCTTCTCTCTCCCCCGCCGGCAGGACAGATGGCTCTCCAGCAGCTTTTTTTTTTACAGAACTCGGTAGCTGGGCTTGCCCTTCGGTGCGCTTCTTCAGGCGAAAACCCCGTTACACGTAGCCGGGACGGACGGACACCTTGCTGTTAACCGCCTACAGAAAGGGGGACAACTCCACGCAGCCGCAGACGTCGCCTTTCTCGAATTCAGACCATTTCAAATCAGATACATGGACACCCGGCTTCGGAAACCCGCACCGCAAAACCCGCACTTGCGCTCAGCTGACCGAAAGTTAGTCGCGATAATGCACGCCCCCCTCCCCCTTCGATTTCCGCGCCTGCTCGGCCTGCGAGCTCGGCCCAACGTAGAGTTTCGGAACCGTCCGGAGAAGCGATTTCATTGGTCGTCTTTCAGCATTCCCCTTATACCATTGGCTCTTGAATAATTAGGGCTTTTGTAATATTTCCTAGTCTCGGGCTAAACTCTATAGGTGTAAATAAATTCCCATTTAGCTGGCCCAGAGTCTGTCTCACGTACCGTGGTTATGATTAAGCTCGACAGTGGCTATGTAAGAATGCCCTGACTATCAGAATATGCAGCTGTCTATCCAACATCAATGTACATCGGATCTCTGCAAATTCAAGACAAACAGAAACGATACAAATAATTTGTTTCCTCAGTCTGTCCAAATGTTTACCACTGACATGATACATTAATTCATATCCAAACAAATATAATAATGAATGCATTAAATGTAATTAGTCTATCATAATGCAACAAAGTATTTTAATATGCTAAAAATATACCTATGAACTGTATGTGTAAAACTATATTTCTTAAAACAAGAATTGATTGTTCTATCCAGTCAAAACCCCCGAGTGGTGCACAATCACCCAATATGCAGTGATAGAGAAAATCTTGATCAAAAACAAAATTCAAGCTCACAGAAAAACTCTATTACCCAATATACACTGCGCCAAACACGTGATCTTCTCCGGGGTCGAAGTTTTATATGTAACTTTTTTCGGTGTTAAGAAGAAATTCGTAACTAGTTTGAATTGAAAAGATGGACAAAACCGGGTATTCAAGAATGATATGGCGATTTTGCAATCTCTGCATGTGTATATTTTTTACTTTAGCGACGTATGTACAGGCAAGTTACCGATCTAACTCAGTTTGCAATCTGTATGTTCCTTCCCGTTTATCTAGCTGTTACACGGATTGACGTGACGAGGCACGTTCCATGATCACGGTCATTACAGGGAAAAATAACACATGACGTGTTACTAAAAACGTTTTCTTATTTGCTCTGTTTTTTTTTTCTCATTCCCAGATCAATGATCCTGATGCCGTGTTGTGGATGGTGAGGCTGTTTCTTTAGTTAATCATTTAGTTGTTAATTGTATTTTTTACAATTTATTTTAAACCCATTGTTAATCATTTCCATAAATTTACAGGTGGGGTATGCCACACCAGCAAGCCTGTGCTTAATGATAAGCTTCAGACCAGATTTAACAGGTATGGTACTGTAGGGTTAGGGTTAGGGTACTGTAGGGTTAGGGTTAGGGTTAGGGTACTGTAGGGTTAGGGTTAGGGTACTGTAGTCTGCCTGCTGTATTATACATGGCTTAATGTAGGGGGGGGGGGCAATTATATCCGCAAAGGGCCAGTTTTTGGGGTAATCTGTAGGTCAGCTGTTCAAACCCAGGTGTGAGGACTCTTCAGCCAATCAGTCCTCTGATTAATAGTCTAATAAGGGAGTTGCAGCGAAAACCCGCACACACACACACCAGCCCTTTCCGGACTCTCACACCAGCTTTTTAATGTAATAAAAGTCAATAATGTCGTAAATGTCCGACAATGTAATAAATTATCACATTACCGGCAAAAAGATATTGCATTATTGAGTCAGAAAACAAATTACATTATTGGCCAGTTATTACACCACTGACGTTTGATTACATCAAGAATGGAAAAATTATTCTGTTATTGCCCGTTATTAAAATATTTGCAGTTATTACATAATTGGCTTCTGCACATTTTTTTTTTTCTAAGTCAGCCTATTTCCTTTGCCTCCATGTAGTCTAGATATTTTTTCTGCGCATGGCAATGGCTGAGGTAGGCCTTTCCTGGCTGTCCGTTTGACCTCAGTGTGGATTGGCTGTGTCCTGACGCTCAGCTTGGCCCGTCTTTCAGAGGCGATGTCATGGAAGTGCCTCGCCAACCTGCACTTGATCATCTGCTCTGCCGTTGTTGCCATGTTGGGATGGACCCTATCTGGACCCCGAGATCAGGACATCTTTCAGCAGGAGGAAGGAAGGTAGCAGGGCGGTGGACTTGCCTCAGCTGATCGCTGACCGCTTCCTTCTGAAGCACATGGACTGCTTCCTTATTTCTGGTCCGGCGTAGAAATGCACAGACGTGTTTAATATTTGACTGAAGATCTTATTATGTGTCACTCCCATTCCGCATGGGTATGAAATGCAAACGTGGCCCGTTCAGTTAATTCTTCCTGCTTTCAGGGAATTCTCTGGCCTCATGATAACTGCGCTCTGGCTGCTGCTTTGTCGTGATTCTGGAAGGTAATGTTCACCGCCTACGAACAGCTGCATCAAACATCATAGAACTTGATGGTCAGCCATTTTGGGCATCAGTATTATTACTGCATGCAAGGTGATGCCCTCATTTAGCCCTGCAAATTATAACGTTTTACGATATGACATACGGAAGGCAGCAACAAAGGACCAGACTAATTGCACTTGTTTGTGATACCTTTTGTTTTACTTGTTTAAATTCCCATCACTCTGACTTTTGCTATTTGTCTCCCCCTAGGGGCCCGATTGGCGCTGTCCGTCTGATCACTGCGGTGGCGCTCACGCTGTTCCCGTTTGTGACTTGGCTGTACTATTATCTCAATGAAGAGCTGAGATCCACTTGGCCCTCGCATTGCAAAACCGCTCTGTAGCCTGTCAGGTCGCTGTACCGAACACAAGGGGGCAGCACATACCAAATGATGGTTATTCACGTGCGCTGCAGTCTGCCGGTTCTGCGCCTTCGCTGATTCTATAAGCCAGAATCAGTTTAATTTATTACTGTTAGCACTTGTCCCCGAGAGCTTTGGATAAGAGCAAGAATTGTCACTATTTCAAAGGCAGTATTTCTGTGAGGTTCCACAGTAAAAGGATAAGGCCTGTAGTTGTGGCCCAACAGTAACCATTCTTATATGTGAATGTAAGAAGCTTTCATCTCGTGATAGTCTTATTTTTGCATGTAATGCACAATAGTTTTCTCCTCTTTTCATACTGACTATAAATATTTTTCTGTATGTACCTATTACTGCAAGTAGGCTATTACCTGTAATCAAATACAATACATACATACTTGCAGTGATACTATTCTTTAAACATATAAAGGAAAAAACACTTCTGGAGTGTATATTGTGCTTTTTCATTGATTCTTCTTAATGCATGTGATATTATAAATCGTGTAATATATTTGTTTTAAATATACACTTGTGAGAAAATGCTAAATGTAAATGTCTACTACACTAAACGTTAGCGCAGTACCCGTCCTAGTTGATGTGGCTACGTAGGCGAGAATCACCTCTGGCGCCCTCCGTCCGGGCCAAAATCAAATTCACTGGCAAGTTGGCGCTCTAGGCGACCGACTATGTCGTCTATAGGATTGACCATGCTGCGTTAGAGGAATCAGACATTATATGCTTAATTGATGCCCGGTGGGGGGAACGGTTCGTCGTTATTGTTTTGCGCTGTGAATCCCGAAAAACCCGTCAGGTGAAGGTTATGACTTGCCGTACCTGTCAAAAAACGAAGATTCTGAAGCACAGAAATCGATGTACGTGCGCCTATGGCCGCGCCACTGAAGGCGTCATTCTCCTGGACCAAGAAGGACCAATAGGCATCGAGATTCTTAGACAATGCGGAAGCGCCCTCTGTCTAAACATCCGTAGAATCATGGCGCACAGTTTCACCCCTTTAGCTAGTTGTCTTACTATAAAATTGCAAATGCTTAACCGTGTCATTCTACCCAGTGCAATGAAAGTAAATATCTGCGGTTTTAATTACAGACCAGTTCCAAGTTGTGTGCGTTTTTGTACCGGTGTGTCCGTTCGCGATTCACACGTGCTGGTAGGTCAACTGTGGTCACTAGGTTTGCGCTGCCTGTGATCTCTACTATATTTTGCAAAATAAGTTGTTCAGTTCCATGTGGCACACGTCTCCTTGGAGATGCATTTAGAGTAGATTTAGTCAGTTTCGTGTATTGGTTTTCCTTGCAGGTTCAGCCCAGGAGAACGGCACTTAACTTCACAATTCATTCAAGACCATTCTCTTCTCTTCCTCCACCACCGTCAAATGACCGTCAGTCGAAAAGAACTGGGGTAGGAATAACCAAAAATCCATCCACACCTTTTGAAAATAGATTTAAAAAACAGAATGCCAGTAGATCACTCATTTGATATTTTGCTAAAGTAACTTTTTTGAACGTACTGCAGCGGTATTCCTGGCTGGTTTAGAACGCGATTTAGATGCACAAAATTTACAGCTTAATGTATCACTGTGGCGTAAAGATGTACAGCTCTGGAAAAAATTAGGAGACCACTCTAAAAAAATGCGCATTTAAAAATCCTGGTTTAATCCGGGTTTAGCTGACTGAAGCCTACACTGCGAGGCTGGCTGCTATCAGGCTCGAAATTGCTATGACTGCAGTACACAAGAATAAGCAGGAGACACTGGTAATGACCAAAAAGCAGCCAGGTTGAGGATACAAGCAACTTTCTAATGTCTGAGACGATGTCAACTTATCAGGCAGTGGGTCGTAAATTGGAGGACGACCTCAGGTGACCTTCAAAAACAATGGGAAACAGTATGTGGTGTGAAGTTCACTGCTAGGACAGTTCATATCAGGCTCCTAGAAGCAGGACTGAAGTCCCATAAAGCGAGAAGAAGCCCTTCAGTGAGGAGCAGGGAAGAGCCAGGCTGCAGTTTGCAAAATATATATATATATATATTCCACAAAGACAGATTTCCATAAACTTATAAAGTGTTGCGGTCTCTTAATTTTTTCTCCAGAGCTGTATATTTGGTGTCTCTTTACCTCCCTGTGTGCCTTTTCTTTGCTACCCTGTTCTCAGCCAGTGACATGGAAGTCCTTGGCAATAACATTTGCTTTCGGCGGGGTTCTGCTCGCAGGAATGAAGTACTTGAAGAAAGAAAAGGAGAAAAGTAAGCTTCAGTGAAAGCGTTTACATTTCCAAATATTAGCACGCAGTGTTTGCATGCAAGACCAATTCTTGCCAAGACCACAAGTATGGTGTTGGTGTTTTTGGTATTGAGATTCCCTCCATCACGTGTCGTTGAGATTCCCTCCATCACGTGTCGTTGAGATTCCCTCCGTCTCGTGTCGTTGGGATTCACTCCGTCTCGTGTCGTTGGGATTCACTCCGTCTCGTGTCGTTGAGATTCACTCCGTCTCGTGTCGTTGGGATTCACTCCGTCTCGTGTCGTTGAGATTCACTCCTTCACATGTCGTTGGGATTCACTCTGTCTCGTGTCGTTGGGATTCACTCCGTCTCGTGTCGTTGAGATTTACTCCTTCACATGTCGTTGGGATTCAC
>JAABNY020000045.1:17128165-17139851 GCA_015164015.2 Brevimyrus niger | reverse complement strand
GGCGTGTGCGGCTCGCTGAGCGTTCCCGCGTCTCCTTGCAGATCCCGCCGTGCCCAACGTGCAGGTTACGCGGCTGACGCTGATGTGCGAGGAGGCCCCCGGAACGATCACCATGGACCTCACAGGTACGCCGTTGCCACGGAAACTGCGAGGGATGGGGGGTGAGGTGTGGGCGGGGCTTGTGGCTTGGGGTGGCCGGCGACAGCCCAGGTTCTGGTGGGCACGGCCTGGCGACTCCTGAGGCGTGTTTGTGGTAAATACAAAATGGCTTTATACTTTCTATTCTCCCCCCATCCGCCCCCCAGTGCTGAGACTGCAGTGTTCGCACAGTGGACGCGACCCCGGGGCCTCTGTGGCATTCTAATGAGCCCCGCCGCTATCGGTGCTGTGGGTGATGTCATTCCCATGGAGACGCCGGGGCGCTGGCCCTGCAAGGGGGGTGACATCGTAAGATAAATAACCGGCAAGGGCACGTAGTGCGTCATGGTTACTCTGGCTTTGTCCACCCCTCTGTTGACGAGTTTTAGGCACTCGGACTCACAGCTGCTGGGCCGGGCTCGGTACAGCCTTAATCTGACTGTCTCTGTGCCAGTGGGCGTGGCTTTCAGCTCTCGGCGGAGCACGATGCGGTTTCAGCTGCCGATCTGAGTAGGAAACTCTGGTCCTGTTTCTGTTCCCCTCATCCGCCTCTGAGCCCGCTACACCCCACCCCCACCCCCCCACCTGTGGCAGCCGGGGGGGCGGGGGGGGAGATCTTACCTCATATCTCAAACTGGGCGAGAGAAGGCAAGACGGGGAGGGGGGAGCGGAAGGGGATTGCCGCTGGGAGATCTCACGTATCCTCTTCACACCTGTGGCCTGGTATGATTGCTGGGAGCTGGAATGGGTTTGTTCTTTGGAAATTGACGGTGGGTGAAACAAGCCCTCGGTGCTAGACTAAGGTGCATGGGATGGGGTGGGGACACTCCAAGGTGCTTGAGGACATGTCCCCGTCTGTCCCTGCCCACAGCGATCCATCTGAGTGGTGCACAGGCTTGACCAGGGGCTTGATGTCAGTCCCTCTGATTGGGGGATAAGTGACTCTTCAGGCCCCCTCCAGATTCCTCCCATTTGGTGGGAATAAGTGGGCACCCTCCGTGGTCGAGGCGTGCCGTCATCACGGGCATCGGTGGGCTGGCATGATGATGACGACCTTCTCACTGCCTGGGAGTGCAGATGAAGCAGCGGGAGCGCAGTTGGAGCAGTGGGAGCGCAGATGGAGCAGTGGGAGCGCAGATGGAGCAGTGGGAGCGCAGATGAAGTAGCGGGAGCGCAGTTGGAGCAGTGGGAGCGCAGATGGAGCAGTGGGAGCGCAGATGAAGCAGCGGGAGCGCAGTTGGGGCAGTGGGCGCGCAGATGGAGCAGTGGGAGCTGAGGTGAAGGAGAAGCAGTGGGAGCACAGATGGAGCAGTGGGAGTGCAGATGGAGCAGTGGGAGCGCAGATGGAGCAGTGGGAGCGCAGATGAAGCAGAATCAGTGGGAGCGCAGATGGAGCAGTGGGAGCGCAGATGGAGCAGTGGGAGCGCAGATGGAGCAGTGGGAGCACAGATGAAGTAGTGGGAGCGCAGATGGAGCAGAAGCAGTGGGAGCGCAGATGGAGCAGTGGGAGCGCAGATGGAGCAGTGAGAGCACAGATGAAGTAGTGGGAGCGCAGATGGAGCAAAAGCAGTGGGAGCGCAGATGGAGCAGAAGCAGTGGGAGCGCAGATGGAGCAGTGGGAGCGCAGATGGAGCAGTGGGAGCTCAGGCCTGCCTGGCGTACGTCAGACACAGTTTCCATATTTGCAGAACCTGCAGTTTCCATGAATTTGCAGAACTTTGACTTTGACGCACTGCAGTTTCTGTTCCTTTCTGGCCCTTCTGACACCCCTAGCAGGAAGTGACACAGGGGTTTGGTCATCAAGCCGGCGCCGTCTCCCTCCCAGCTGCTCATGCCCGTGTTTTCGATAGACCTGTCAGACGGGTCGCTTCCGGAGAAGGCCCCCCCCCTCCCCCACAGATGGGCCACAGATCACTGATGCCTCCTTAGTTGGAAGTTTCTCCCCAGAACTCTGTCAGGCTGACTGACTCGGATCTGGAGTGAAAGACGCGAGATGGCTGACCTTTGACCCCTTAGCGAGCTGTCGGCGTGTTGGGGGGGGCGCTTCAGGGGAGTGGCAGTGCCGCGATGTCACGGCGGAAGAAGCCAGTGAGAGCCCCGGACGTCCCCCCCGAGCAGCCCGAGTGTGGAGCTGGCGGCTGTGAGGTGACAGGAAATGCGGCTCCTGCTGAACGCTGATGCCCGGTCCTGGCAAGCTGGGCCCGGTTCCTCACTGCCGTCTGTGTGTGTGTGTGTGTGTGTGTGTGCGTGAGCTCCTCTCCTAACAGGCACAAAATGTAGTGCGATTTGTGGAGGCGCGACCCCCACCCAAGAAATACAACTGCTTATGCAGCTGCATCTGTTACTTCGAGGACCTAAAATCACACAAATGTCTCATTTTTATCCACATTTCATTTTTTTTGCTGAAATGTTTCTGGGCACCATTCTGTGCATTAAAATGAGATCCAGTGGGAAGCCAGTTATCAGAAAGCATGTGCGTGTATCAGTGCGTGTGTGTTAGTGCAGGTGTGTGTGTGTCTGCCATTGCACGCCTGTGTGTGTGTGTCAGCGTGTGTGTATGTCCGTGTGTATCTGTGCACAACAAGGACACCAACACATTTTCCTGCATCCATCCAGCCTCCCCCTGTGAAAGTGCATTACCATTTGGTTACTTATGCAAATAGCTGCTGATGAGCGCACGCTCAGATTTCTCTTTGAGATAACAGCCCCCCCCCCCCCATTCCTGTTGAATGGTTATTCAGCCCAGGAGCCTCTCCCCAGTGACACTATCTGGGGCTGCTGCACAGGGGGGGGAGCCGGGAGGATTTAAGTGCTGAACGGGAAAATCGGCGTTTGTTTGAAGCGAAAGTTCAAACGAGCGGCGTGCAAGGCTGCTGAGCCCCGGGGGCGAAATCGCAGGAGGCTCTCTGGTTTTTACGCTCGTTTATATCACGGTCCGCCGCGGAACACGGCCCGGCACTGGTGTCAGCGGGACGCCGGCCCAGCACTCTGACTGGGATCTTCAATATCGGGTGATATCGCTCAGCTTTGAATGTCAGTGTTAAAGGAGCTCAAGGGTGACGGAGGGCCGTATGCAGGAGCCACGAGGGGCGTGGCCACAGAGAACAACTAAATGAAACATCCCAGGGTTCGAATGCAGGATCACCACACCCTGACTGTGATCCTGCGAGGACCCCCAAGCTTCTGTTTTCCCATCAGCCCCGGGGACCGTGGCGCATAAAAGGATCTCTGTGTGCCACAGCAGGGCCATTATCTTGCGGCCTTATCAACTTCCTCTTCTGAGCCGAGGGGCCGTACGACTGCAATCGCGTGCAGTTTCGATATCACTCTGCCTCCTTGAACACAGTCCGTTCAGAATGGGGGGGGGAGGGTTCTGTGCATAACCGTTCCTTTTCTTCGCTTCCTCCCCTGACGACAACATTCTCGTAACGAGTCACGGGAGGCGCTAAACAAAATGAGCTGTGCTGTAATACTCAGAAAGTGAATTGATCCGGGATGGATCTCTTCAGTACAGAAATCAATAGCGCAACAGGATTCCTCCAAAGGCGGCAGCGGGGTGAGACGGTTATAAATTTAGGGAGCGCTTCCAGTTTTTTGAGATGTCATTCGTGTGTCCTCTAGGTGACCTTGAGGCCCTGAAGAAGCAAAATTTCGTCCTGAAGGAAGGCGTGGACTACCGGGTCAAGATCCATTTCAAGGTGAGCTGAAGATCAATACTCCACTGGCTCAGGAACAGAGAGGCTGAGCCACTGGCAGATTAGGTGTTAAACTGCCCCTCCAGACTGATGGCGTTCTATATACATAGCGCTCGTGTATCAGTCCTCAGGACTCTTTGAGGGAGGGGGAGACCCACAGGGAGTTGTAGGGGGAGGCAGCAGAGGGTGAACTCAAAAGTCGTTCCCTGACCCCAAGAAAAAAGGCAGCAAAGAAATCCTGCGGAAAAATAAAAGGACAGGAAATGATTGGAGCGTAGCTGAAGGAGGAGGGCGATCTGGCGAGAGCTGAGTGATTGGCGGCAGTGTGTGCTGCGTGGGCCGTGCCAAAAACATCACACTGCTTCGGGGCACAAGCAGTGAGGATCTGCCCCCGCCGACCCCCATCTCTCAGGTCCGGGGAACATTTAGACAGGCTGAAGTAGTTCTTTGGTATATACATGACATTTACCCCTGTAAATACCAAGGCTTATGAGCCTACAGTGACAGTGTTATAGGCCGGGACTGAGGGTCACAGGGGAGGGATTCCATTGGGTCATTTACAAACATCACCCAGAGCTTTCACACCACAGGAACTTTCTCAAGAACCAGAATCACTTTGCAGAACCAGGAACTTTTGTCGTGTTCGCACTGCAGGAACTTGGCCCGATTGCAGTCCCTCAGAAGCAGTTCTAGAACCCTGTTTAGTCCCTACTCCAGACTAGGTAATTTTCGTTGAAGCGCAAACTACTCGGAAGGGGCTTATAAAGATAGCTTGCTGATTGGTTAACCAGGTTAACCACAAGCACCTTTGCTAGCTTTTTTTTGCATGGAAGTAGTGGAGCAAAAATTTAACAAATGGAATTATTTCTGTATCCCAATTGCATTAATAAATACATTTTTGTTAGCTTCTCCATGTTTCTGCACTGGAAGATTCAATCAGTAACTAATGTACTTTTGTCTAATAACGCCAGTGCCAGCAGTGAAGCTTGCCAGTGCTTATTAGTGGGATAACATTACATCATTCTTTAAAATTCTGTGGAAAACAAAAGATCGATCAGCCGGACAGATTTAATAATGAATTTCAAACATGCAGTGGGTCATATTAATCAAATAAAAATAAAAGTCCGTGTTCCAATTTGTCAGACAATGTGATTGATCCAACCAATAATTAACAGAACAGCTAGGTCATCCTCCTTTTTGCTTTGGTAGGTGGTGTTGGTTCGTACAAAACTACATGTTAAGCTTATCCTTCGAGCTTTATTCGTCTCCCATGCTTATTTAGCATAAAGGTCAGAGTTCCTGTTATGCAGTGGGAAAGCGACGCACGAGAGTGGCCAGGAGCCAGGTTCCAGGTCAAGAAAGCACAGGAATTCGGAACCAGGAACCAGGTTCCGGAAATGCAGTGTGAAAGCATCCACGTGGCCTATAATAAACATCCGCAGTCCTGCCGGCTTTCCTGGAAAGTTGACACTTTAGCATTCTGCTTCTGCTGCCTGCCTCTGTGGATTAAAACTTTTTACAGCGAAGGTAGGACACAATGCATGGAGGCCAACTCAAGATGGTTTCGTCATCTCCGTGTGGCCGCCACAGGACAGTGCTCCCCCCCCCCACACTCCACCTTGTCACACATGGACACAAACAGCCCATATATCTAAATCACCCCATGGCTGCACTGTCACTTGGTGGGGCGGCGTTTGGCCAGCGTTTCCTCTCTCAGGTTAATGGATCTGCATGACCGCTTCCCGAAGGTCACCGATATTAAGCGTACATCTAAACACAGAGCCGCTTTCCCAAGCCACTGCAGATCTCTCTCTAAAAATAACCTTCCGAGAAGAAAGGGCGGGACGGAAACACTCCGCATTTATGTTCGCAGTTTGGGACCGTTCTCCCCAAGGAGGCTACACGCATCGAGAACTGCGACCCAACCAGCAGTGTCATGTCCACAGGGGGATAGACATGCAGGATATACAGGAAATTTATTCTCCAGTGTCTTTCCCAGAGAAGACGGCTCTGGCATTTGTGGGATCTGGTGGTAATTTTTGCAGGAAAACTAACAAAGGAGGGGGGGGGGATAAACAAACAGACTAGATTCAGAGATCAGTGTTTTGGTGGGAGCAATCAAAAAATTAGGGGGGGGGGCATGGATGGGATGCTTGAGTATATGCTTCACAGCCCTGTGATGGTGTTTTTCCCAAACGTTTCAGCCACTGTATGTGTCTGGAATAAGCAAGTGTCCCTTTTCTCGCTGCTGCGAGGCCCCCTGGTGGCAGACAGCTGCATTGTCCTTTATCGCGACACTCTAGCTGTTGGACTTGGCAGAAATTTGCGGCATTAATAGAGGAAAAACCAGCCGTGCTTGCTATTAACCCCCTTTTATCTGGTTCGAAAAACAGGTGAACAGGGACATCGTGTCAGGATTGAAGTACGTGCACCTGATGTACAGAAAGGGCCTGAGAGGTAAGGAAGGATCTGTAGATTGGTGGTGAACTATGATATTATGACTGTCTAAGTGTGTCAGCTCAGCCTTTTCAAAACCTCTCCTAAAACCACATCGGTATACAGCCACAGGTCCATATTTTCATAGATTAAACAGCACAGTATCGGACACGACTTTGTATATTATTAAAACGACAGACCTCCGTCTGTCTCCTGTAAACTGCCAGTCTTGAGCGGTTATACGGTGAACCTAGACTACATCCTAAAGAGATTAGGGTTGGGAAAACCTAGGAACTGATGCCTGCCCATCACAGGGCAACGCTTCCACACGCTAGGGCCATCACCCGGGGGGGGGGCAGGAATCACAGCTGTTCTCTCCCATAGTGGACAAGGCCGTGTACATGGTGGGCAGCTACGGGCCGCGGGCGGAGGAGCACGAGTTCATGACCCCGGTGGAGGAGGCGCCCAAAGGCATGCTGGTTCGCGGGCAGTACCACATCAAGTCCTTCTTCACGGACGACGACAAGACCGACCATCTGTCCTGGGAGTGGAACCTGGTGATCAAGAAGGACTGGGACTCCAAGGAGTAGGGTGGAGAATACCCCCCCACGCCCCCCCGTCCCATCCACCCGCGACAGCGGCGTGTGCGTGAAAGCTGTACAAACAGGAAATCAGGCTGCTTTTGGGGGGGGGGGGGGGGAAGCAGATCGCGGCTTGTGTAGGAAAATAATGATGATTAAAAAAAGAAATTTGAAAAAAAAAAAAAAAAACGGTTAAATGGGGCTAAGTGTGTTGGAAAGGGGATCGAAATTAATTCCATTAATTTGATGTCCAGCCCCCATCACCCCCGGGCGCTTTGTGTCCCGAAGCTCCCATCTCACTGTTGCGATCCTGTTCCTGCGCTTTACTTGTTGTCGCTGCTGTTTGGGACCGTGGTGTCGTCTTGTTCCCGTGCTTGAATGTAAACGGACTGATCGGCGCCTGGAGATTTGGGAGCCGCCCCCCCCAGTGCTGGCAAACTGCTTACCTGTAGGCCGAGTATCCCTGCTACAGATAATACAGCCTGGGGTGTCCGGGGGTGTCCATGGTACGTCCCTCATCTGACCCCCCTGTTCTTACAGCTTTCGTTACCGTGCCCCATGCCCTCTGCAACAGTGACATTCAACCCTTAATTTGAGTAATGGATTACTGATTTCAGAAACGTAAAAGTGATTCTAAAGAGCCGGAAAAGAAGTGATGAGGGGGAAAAAAAAATAAAATAAAATACACCACAACCAACCCACATTGTCTTGGTATGTCTACATGAACGTTCCGCATTTCAGTCCTCTAGTTTTATTTCCCCTGTGTCTGTTGTTAGACGCTTTAACTTGAAAACATTTTCAAACTTGCCGTTCATGGTCATGTGTCATACTGAGTGTTTCCTGTTAATTGACCAAAATGAAGATGTAGTCAGAATGCTTAATGATGTCTGCGTAAAAATTTAAAGAATGCGTTTAAGAAATGTACAGAATGCATGTAATACTGGATGTCTCGCAGATAAGATCTCAAACCTTTCTGGTGACCTCAGTGGGCTACGTAATATGTTCTTTTCCTCTTCTGATGTAAGGAGAAAATAGCGAAGCAAAGGTTTTTTTGTTTTTCCATGAGTAACTAAAATGGTGGTAGTTCAACTGTCTCATCGGGATTACTGTGGAGTTTAGATGTACCGTTATATTTCATCGTCACTCAGAAACCACAAAAGGAGGCAAAGGTCAAACCTTGGACAGTGTTTGTACATTTTAAAAGGCTTAGTGTTGGTGGTGTATATATACATCTACACTCCCTTCAGCTGAACCATTGAATTCGAGTATCTGTGATGTCTTGGTGCGTGCTGCATGCATAGGTCTTCTCCAGTTTTTTTGTACTGTGTTTGCCGAAATGGATTAAAATAACCAGAGGAAAGTGTGAGGGTTTGGCCACTGCGGCAATTTTCGGCCTTTCGACTTTAACAATAAATTGCTTTTTCTTTGACGCAGTTCACACGGAGTCCATGACGACCGATTGCTGTAACTTCGAGTTTTAGTGTCAAAACTTTTTCAAGCGTCTTGTACCTTTTAATAAAGCTCAGATTAAATAAGCCTTGGTATGTTTAAAACTCTGCTTCTAATTTTGTACCCGCAGCCAACATTGTAACCCGGAATACTTCAAAGCTGTGTATTGTAGCCACCTTGCTCAAAGATAACAGCAGGGACTGGGATTAGCAACCACGGATACCAGTGTTCATGCACTTAACTACTGTGTAACATGTTACCTAAAGGCCCACCCTGCAACCCGCTATTCGTTGGTTTCACCGTTCCAAATGTTATCGCAAATACTGACCTCAAGCTAAGAACCGCTTAATTTTGGGTAATATGTTTTATGGTGCTATTTTATTGCAAAGGAAATGGCTGCAGTTCCTTAAAACACACAACTGCCCTTTGTAGTCTATAAATGGAAGTGGATATGCACTTAGGTATTGATTTGTTATAGGTATAGCGGTACTTATTCTGGTGCTTGGACCTGCGTGTTACCAGCACACGTCCTTGTCACGCTACATGGTGAATCATTATCATGTAGCATTTTGGAATATGCTGTTAAGTGTCTGGTTCGAAGCACGAAGAGGCAAAAAGACTACAAAACAGTAATGCCAATACTCAGGATTGCTGGAATTTTAGTCAGCTGGCTGGCGAGATGTTCGATTCGACACTAATCTGCATATACTGTACATACACGTACACGCATTTACACGTGTACGTAACGCATTTACACGTGTATATGACCTTGTAATCAGCAGGGTTTGCAAACCATCTCATCGCTTTTGATGTTGCTAATTTTAAGTTTATAATGGAATAACATAGATTCGCTGTAAGATCGATTTTCTTACGCGTGTCGCTCCTGAGTATTTCAGTAAAACTATCATTCTGAGTACAGGTACGAACATTCAACAATGCCCTCTTTTTCATTCAGTAAAATTGTTCATTAACAGCTGAAAATCTTAACTTATGTTAACCATAGGTGGACAAAGTATACAACTTCATTACTAGAGTGAAATATTACTCCCATACAAGTTAAAGTTATTCAGTCAAATAACATGCTTTGTCAGGTTGGACGACAGACTTTTATAGGCCTTGAAGAAGTTTTTGTGGGGTGGCTAGATAGAGCAGACATTTAAAATGAAACACATATTTCTTCATTTCAAAAATCTGAAACACGGGCCATGGATGCTCTGCTGAGAAATCATTATCATAATAGCAGTCTTCATCAGTTTACTGTAACTGTTTTTTTCCTGTGATGGACACAATATAGCCTATCGCGTTTTAGAAAATAAAATTCGTCTGCTGACTTCAAAGCTGCATTTTAACATTTAAGAACCTTCATTGAAATTTAGTGGAATCAAAAGTACAATATTTTTGTAAAAGTCATAAGTTTACAAGCAACTTGGTGCTCAGATAAAGTACAAATACTCGAGAAATGAATTTCTTCATACTTCATTACTGCCCACCACGATGCTAACCCTGTAAAACTTTCAACTTATTAAACACGCTAGGGAGGAGAAGCTAGTAGTTGAAATACAATATTCACAATACTCATGACTCGCCAAATGAAATAGAATTAATTCAGTGCATCGCCCCAAAATATTTAAAATAACAAGTACCCATATACACTTCGCGTTAATGTATAACTCACAGTACATCCAGGTATTTTGGACCATTTTGTGGCCCGTATCTAAGCGCTCGTACCACGCCTACAATTACAACGTCCTCACTCCAGAGAAAGCTACGTCCAATCAGATCTAAGAAAAGTATTGCCGAACACGCCCCCTTGTTGCTGCAGGAATTGAGAAGAAATGGCAGCCGTGTTGAAGCAGTTAACGAAGTGCAGCGTATCTGGTATGCTTGAATGTATTGCTCCTTGGCCACTGACATCTCGGTGGTTTGCACAGACACGCTTGCAACATGTGTTCTGTGCATTGTGCCCCGTATGTTTTCTTGAATTCATGTTTACTAAATATGCCAGGCTAAACTGGTGCCCTTTTCAAGAATGAGGTTAAAGGTAATCAGATCGTGTAACTTTCATTTTGTGCATCAATAGCGCAGCGCTATGCGCGGCAGATTTATTAATTAAGAGAATTTGTAGACAGTTTGGTGAACAAACCCAAATCTGAGAATCGAAGAACCCTTTCCAGACAGAGTATCCACCGTCTTCCTAGTTTCTCTATGCTTATTTTTTCCCCGCAAAAAAATATTACTTACAAACAACGCGGGATGAGTAAGTGCTTAAAATCAAACTACGAACCTGTCCTACACAGCGATGGGTAAATTCGAGGCCATACGGGCTGAAATACCTAATAACCTTCGCACACTTTCTAAACTTTCCCCAGCGAGGTTGTTGCCCTTCGTCGGGCACAGCCGCGGTAGGAGAGGTCATTTTGCTCAGCCATGCACGGTGGCAGCTCAGAGGAACTTCTCATCGGCATCCACAATGACAGTGGACTTGGACAGCAGCACAGGTAAGCAACCCCGAACCTTATAATGGTAACCAAATACTATTACATCTTTTTTGGATAGAAAAACTTTTATGTTGTGCGGGTCTTCAAGTAGTGGGACTGTTGGCACACACATGGCTTCACATGTAAGCTAATTAAAAAAATTAGAGGTGGGCGATAAATCGATTTTATCGATTAATTTGAATTTACGGTTCAGGACGATGTGTTTTGTGAAAATCGATATTATTACTTATTTTACACGTGAGCATCAAAAGCGGAACTAATGCAGCGCACCATTCTTAACGGGTACATCAGCACCCAAACACTAGCGGATTCACAAACAACATGGCAGTGGTTTTGCGCCAGGGCGCACAGACCAAACACGTCCTTGTTGCGAAGTCTGTTTAAAAACTGCTGCAACCAAAGGAAGCAGCACAACAAATATATTCCAGCACCTAAAGCAAAGGCACACAGCGGAGTGGGAGAAGTGCAGCTCCCAGCGAAATGAAAATAGTCGCAGCATCAGCACAACACCCAAAGCAAGCAACCGTCCCTGACACGTTTTCGAACTGTGCCATATAATAAGAATCGGGCACGGTGCAAGGCGATAACAAACGCTGTCGCGATGTATATTGCAAAAGACTTGGTGCCTATACATACTGTGGAAAAGCCGGGATTCATTAACATGCGAGATTTTACAATTTTCTAAAACTTTTCAATGGCGTGGTCTGCCATCTCACAAGCATCTTTTTTGGCTTGTCAGATTTCACTTTAAAGTGTAAAAAAAATCGGATTTATCGTGAAATAAAAAAAAAATAGGCCATATTAGGGCTGACCGATATGGCTGAAAACTGTATCACGATATGAGTGTTTCATATCGGTCGATATCGATAATTATTGATATTTTTTATGA
>JAABNY020000045.1:17094181-17128065 GCA_015164015.2 Brevimyrus niger | reverse complement strand
ATTTATGACAGCTGCGTTTCCGGCACGGATCCAAACTAGCAATCAAACTAGTTTCACAATCTCTGTTTTCTTCCGACAAAGAAAAAAAAATATCGAACGTTTTATCAAACACATTTTTATCGATATCGATCATATGTATATCGTGATACATATCGTTATCGTTTTATCGCCCAGCCCTAGGCCATATCGCCCAGCTCTATAAAAAACTGAAATACTTGTTAAGGATTATCTTTACTATCTGCAGGACTTGGGTTAATTTGTTCCATCTTGTTTAATAACAGTCTATATTTATGTCTGTGCTAAGACCCACTCTTATGTGCGTTTATGTCACACACACACTGTTTCAGTGCCTCCATATCTTGAGTGTTTTTCGTTCGATTTTGTTGAGGTAGGTATTGCGGTGATGAAGCTCCACAGCCCCCCTGTTAACAGCCTCAGCCTGGACTTCCTCACGGAGATCGCCATCAGCCTGGAGAAACTTGAAATGAACAAGGGTTGCCAGGGCGTTGTTGTGACCTCTGTAAGTTAGCTGATTTAATCAGCAGTACCTCTTAATGAACAGCAGGTGGCATAACAGTTTAAGTTCTCCCAGCATTTGACCTAAAAGAACCTTCTAAAAGAACTACTTAAGTTAAATATCTACACATATACAGGTAAAATTCACAAATGTGCACCGAGTAGTTTTCTATGAAAGCATCTTTTAAATGATTTTAAGAATGATTATTGTTGCTGTTTTTCATCAGTAAAACAATTGATTTAGGCATATGAAACATGCCTCCATCTATGGTCCTTGTGTCAGCCTTGGTGGGTGTTTTTTGTTTAACAAAGTCTTTAATTTACATAGTGTTAAGCGTGATGTTCTGTCTGGTTTGTACCCATTGTTCATGTCCCAAATGGAGAAGGCTCAAAATGTATAGGTGCCGTGTTTGGTTGTTGTGCCGCAGTCTTTGCCGAAGATCTTCTGTGCGGGTTTGGACATCTTGGAGATGTACGGAAAAAGTCCGGAGCGCTGTGGCGAGTTCTGGAGAGCCGTGCAGGAGATGTGGCTGAAGTTCTACAACTCCAGGCTGGTCACCATCGCCGCTATTAATGTACGAGCACGAGAATGTAAACCTGGCGCCAGAGGGTTGCTGGGTTGCATCCTGTGAGCGAGATGCTAAACCTTAAATAATTGAAACTACATTCAGCAGAAATGCACTGTGCAAATTCAGTCGAGAATCACAGTAAGTTCTGGCAATAACTTTGACATATTTGTGGGTTTTTAGAAGTAATTTACAGATCAAACCCATTTTAAATACCTGGAATAGTTGCTAGCAGTTAGTGTATGAGAGCATAACAGCGTCATCAAAGGAGGTATAATTTCCTCCTTCCCTTCCCTGCTGTACCCTTTTGACCTATCAGGGTTCCAGCCCTGCAGGGGGCTGCCTTTTGTCCCTGACGTGTGACTACAGGATTATGGCCGACAACCTGCGCTACAGCATCGGACTGAATGAGACCCAGCTGGGCATCGTGGCACCTTTCTGGTGAGTGATGGAGGCCGTTATGGAAGGGAATGGTTTGGGGGAGGTGTGTAGCTCAGCAGATTATGATGATGTGTGTGAGATCGGAAAGTCACTGGTTAAGATTCCATGATCGCAGGAAAAATTCAACTGTGGGGCCCTTGAGCAAGGCCCCGATAGCCCCAGCCACTGGCTGACCCTGCTTTTTCAAAAAAATATACGTTTTGGATAAAAGGATCTGCACTGCAAGTAAAATACAGTACAGATGCGGCTTATTAGGTGAGATTCACACGGTCCGAGGGTAATGCGGTGTTAAGCTTCCACATGAGTGTCAGAGATGTGTCGCTCCAGGTTTAAGGACACCATGGTGAACACAGTGGGCCACAGGACGGCAGAGATAGCCCTGCAGCTGGGGCTGCTCTACTCCCCCCAGGACGCCCTGAAGATCGGCATGGTGGACGAGCTGGTGCCTGAGGAGAAGCTCGTGAGCACGGCTACACAGGCCATGGCAAAGTGGTTTGCTATCCCAGGTCAGAGACGCGGCTGTCATGTGACACGCCAGCAACCAATGAGCTGCCCCCAAATTCGTACCGTGTGCTTCATGGGGAGATTCAGGCCACATAGTGGCAAAGATGTGCTGGAAGAGGGTCTAGAGTCATGTGATGTGATCGGGGGAACTTGTAGGGCAGTCTTTTTGTGATGTGGGCTGATGGGTTAATACCCATGATGCAGCTGTCACACCAAAATGAGACATGACTTAGTTTAATGTCTAAACCTTTCCAATGATGTCTAGCTCAGTGTCTGTAGAGGTCACACATTGTGTGTGTATGTATTACGTTTATATTAGATTGTGGGGACCAGATGTTCCCCACAATGTGATATAAACCAGTTATTTTAACATTATGGGGATAATTTTTCAGGTCGCCACAAAGATCTGTGTATGCAGCCTAAAGTCACGTATTTTGTTTGGTTAGGGCTGGGTAGGGGTTAAGGCAGGGTTAAGGCCGTCATATTGCGATTAAAGTTTTCCCCATAGAAGTGAATGGAGAGTCCCCACAAAGACATGATTACAAACCTGTGGGTGTGTAATGCAGGGTGATGCTGTGCACGCTCTGTGATTTTGGCGTGTGCTTGGGTCAGCCGCCCTCACGCATGCCCCCCCCCCCTTAGATCACGCCCGGCAAATCACCAAGTCCGCAATGAGGAAGCCCACCATCGATAAGTTGCTGTCCACCAGGGAGATGGATATCAGCAACTTTGTGAGCTTCATCACCAAGGACTCCATCCAGAAGTCCCTCAAGCTGTATTTGGAGAACCTCCGAAAGAAAAAGGCATAGATGGGGGGGGTCCTCTCCGACCCCAAATTTGACAGTGATACCCTGTGACTCAGATCCCTTATCATTGGTGTGTGTGTAAGGAGTACTCTTATCGCTGTACTTAATCGTTAGTATTAAGGTAGGCTCTGAATACTCTTAACAGACTAACAATTACAGGTTCTGCTTTTTGTAGACATAGAAATGAAACATAAAATCAATGGCAAACACTACACATCTTTGAAAGCCAAGGAGGAAAAGCTAAATAAACTCGCTCTCCTACTTTTGCTTTGCCTTTTATTTAAAGGAGGCAGTGTTAGGCTCTCTTATTGTCACGCCTTGAAGCACACAGGCTTTGGATTTCCTTGGCTTCATTCTTTAATTCGATCGCTTCTGGGGATGAGGTTCATGGAATTCCTCAAGCTCCCTGGACCTGCACTTCGACAGGAAAGTGGTCACTGACAGCCAGAGCCTAGAAGAAACAGATACGGTGAGAGGAAGCAGAAGTTCAGCATCTCGGGTGCATGCTCTGAATTTCAGCAGAACGTTAAGGTTCTTTTGGATGGTTCTTTTATTTATTTTTTTGCCCAGCAGGGATCTGGTTA
The DNA here is from genome assembly GCA_015164015.2 of Brevimyrus niger. Lineage (NCBI taxonomy): Eukaryota > Metazoa > Chordata > Actinopteri > Osteoglossiformes > Mormyridae > Brevimyrus > Brevimyrus niger. The sequence continues at coordinate 17,124,648 of JAABNY020000045.1, read as the reverse complement.
AACCCATCAGCCCTTGTTCTGGTGGCAGTGTGAACTCGCTTACCAGGCTTTGGCTCAGTTTCAGTGCTGTCATGAAGTCATAAATGGCCGCAGACCCCGGAACCACGTACTGCATCATTGTCGCCGTGGCGACAATCCTGATCCACATTTAAAAAGAAATGAGGACCAATTAGGTTGAAAGTGCTGGACGGTGTCGCGGTACCGGTACGTCTCTCTGGCCATTTACCGGTCGTACGGGCACTCCGTGTCCGTCACTGTGGTGTCTGCACTGTTGGGGATCAGCCAATGAAAGCTTCGGTCTGTGTGAAGTCGGATCTGCTCCCAGTCTGCTTCAAGGACGTAGTTACAACCAGCATTGAAGTCGCCTAAAAGCAGTATATTCTAGAAAAAAAACAAGGCTTTGCTAGCTTGTTTTTATGCAGTGTACTATTTGCAAGAATGATTACAGGAGTTGTAGCATAATACCTCAGAACCTTGTCGCTATATAGTAATAAATACACGGGCAGCACCCAAATCATTAGAACATCCATTTCAAAGTGAGAACTGAATATGCACTGAGATTCGTTTAAAAATTCCAGTTTTCATAAGTAGTTTGTTCTATATTTGGATCACAGATTTTCATTTCTGTGTGCTGCCATAAACCAAAGGCTTTAGTCAAAATCCCTTGGGCGCGGCTTCTGACCCACATCTGTGCCCAGGAAGCTCCTCGTCTCGTCAACGACGTCGTAAAGGGCGTCGATTTCCTTCACGGCGGATTCTGGGGAGGTGTGCTGGGGGATGAGTGCGAAGTCCGGCACACCTGGAAAGTATATATATATATATATATATATATATATATATGCGCAGTCGCTGATGGTTAACTGTGAGTAAGGGCTGTGCATAATCCATGATGTGCCCATGGGGATTGTGGGATTGTTTTTTTTGGTCTCCCGAATTAAGATAATTATCAGAATTGAATGTGAAAATGCCTGTGTGTGGCTGGATACCCTATAAAATTGCCCCAGAGAGCCTTAAAGCTTCAGGCTTCATCTTGAGTTTTATTTGGTTGTTTTAACATCTTAATTTAATATGAGTGTTAGTGATTAATCTTAGGAATCGCTGGTGAATTTAGCTGAGAATTTCAGAAATGTGAACTTGAAGGGGTTTTGTGCATCGCCCACCAGAACGTTTGGATGAGAACATGACGACAAATGGCTCGCGGCTAAACGTGTCTGTGCCGCAAGCTTCACAGCCGTCGTCGTACAGGAAGCTCTCCACGACGGAGACCATGTCATCTCTACCAAAAGAAAATGCAGAGACACAGCTTTTATTGTTGGGAAAGGAATGATCAATTTCAATCGACTGTGTAAATTGTACACATTTGACAATCAAGAAAGCCTTGTTTTGTGTAAGTTTAAATTGTCATGAGGTATGAACTTGCCACGTTTAATTCACGGGAATGTTTATTTGACCAGAAATGTTCACCTGTATATGAAGAGGTATCGTTCCTTGTAGGTGTCTCTGCCAATTGGCTCACTGGTTATGTATTCATAGTGAAACGGTGAGATGCCGCTATAACAAAACCAAAACGGAAGGTCCATTCAGTACCAACCATGCAGAGCTTATCTGGGAACTGACAGGATGATTAAGGTAGTGGTGTCTGCTTTGATAGCTTCCTACCTGTTGACACTATCCATCAGTTTACGCGTGGCTGTCAAGTCACTGTCTCTCACCTCCTGAATGAGGATGATGTCATACCTGTGGACTATCTGTCACAAAAAGAGAGTCACCAGATCAGAATTATTGTCGGAGGCCTTATTTATAGATGTGTACAGGAAAGGTTATGATTTAAAATCTGTTACGAAGGTTGGAACGAATGCAGATGACTGACTGAAATTAAAACAACACTCTTTTTTTAAATAAAAGACAAAGCAGAGGTGGAAGAGAGCAATAGTGTTGTAATATCTAATTTGCATGAAAGAAAATGTGTCATCGTCTTTTAATTATCCGTCTTGCGACACTGACCAGGATAAGTAGTTGCATGGTGTGTGGATGGATGGATTCCCATCCTTAAACCACCCTCACCCTTGGATTGGGACATTAAACTCCAGATCAACTCACTTTCACTATGATGTCAACCAGAGTGCTGTTGGAAGCCTTTTTGTCTCCAAAAGTTTTGATGTTGAAGGAACCAATCAGTAAGGATCCAGTGGCCAGATGTAGCCAGGGTAAAATCAGCAAAAAGGAAAAACCCAGCCTCATTCTGCCTGAACAAGGAAGCAAAACACGTCTTCAGAAACCATTACAGACAGCTTTATAGATACATTCACTCCATTTTCATTACAACTGCCCCTTAAATGAAAGTAATCGGAGACAAACATAAGTATTATACTGAAATCAATGCCATCTTTCACCATGTAGCCTACTCCCACTGTGCTTCAAAAATGTACATAGTTTAAATCACAAACATTCCCCATAATGATTCAGATATAAAACTCCTTTATAAAAGAACATTTTCAAAAATCTATGTTATTGACACATTTTTTTCTAGTTCTTTCTTAATAGTTAGGAAGTGTAGAAGTCTGTACCTGTTCCTGATTTCGCGAAGATCTTCTGGAGTGTTTGCCAGTGAGCAGCTTGTTGTATGTGGTGAAAGGATCACATGTTCTGGTATTTTTAAAATCAACAATGGCGTGTGAAAATGCACCATGTGCATGTTGATGAAGGGAGGGTCTCGGTGATAGTGGGGGGCACCCGTTGCGGGAGGGGGCAGGGGGGTCAGTCAAATGAACATGTGCAAAGCTTCAGATCCGGAAGGGCATACAGAAAATACTGGACTTTCAAATGTTTTTTTGCCACAAAACAAAAGCAAATACCCCTTTCTGCTGCATAATGCACGTGTTTGATTGTCTACTGGAAGTCAGAAAGTGTAATTTTTAAAGATTATTATTTTCTGATTATAAATAGTGAATTTCATATATATAAAAATGGACCACCATGTCCTTCAAGGAATAAGCAGCTGGAAGATGGATGAGTGGCTGAAGTAACTGGATTTGCAGAATTGATCCAAGAATTATGATGTTTTTTTTGGCCAGGTGCAGTAAGTGAACTTCCTCTTTCAGCCTGTCCAAGGAACAAAAGTCTGCAACAAATAAAAACAGGCGAAACAAAAGTATATGACCAGTAACACAATATAATTGTGTTAAATATCTAGTTTTATATAGAACGTGACGCATGTAGTCATGATAAAAATTCTTTAAAAGTTCTAAATCATTGAATTGTTCTCCCCCCTCCTTTAATATTCTCTTGCGTGGCCTTCCGCGCATTTTTTTTGTCCTAAAAGGGCCGCCGTACTTCGTAGTGCAGCGCGCCGCCGTTGCACATCGTGGGGACGTTCTTCTGTTTCTTTTGCTAATTTTTCTGCTAAACGTTAATTTGTATGTCTTATAGAGATATGCTAGGGCAACACTGAGAAACTGGGTAAGGAAAAACCTTAATGGCATGTCGGTTTCAAAAACCACTGATCAGGATTACTGTGTCCGTGAATGCCACAGCGGAGGTGTCATTGTTAGTACTTTAGCTGGTTTCAAGAGTTTGGAAATGAAATTTTAGTCATCCCCGTAACAACGGTTCAACCAACTGACAGGTTAATATGAATGAATTAATTAAACTCGGAGCTGCGCTTTGAGATTATTTTTTGTTGCGAATTTTATTTCTGAAACAATGATGCAACCAGTGATTTTTATTATGATATTTTATGGTGATTGGTGATCCGCGAAGACGGCGTTTCGTTTTAAATCGTTTTAAGTGATTGTTTACGTGTTGGTAACGTCACCCCTGTTGCTGTTTAGCATAGATGGTGAATTCATGTGATTGCAGTGTTTTTGGTTGGTCGCCAGTGAATATGCAGGTACGACACACTGTAGTCGTCACGCTGTAGAACAATCAGGAAATACCTGGCTAGCTACCATTTAGTTTATTTTTAGCTGTTTTGTGTTTTTTTTATTATCAGGTTTAATTAAGTGGTCTGAGCATTTCTCTTAAAAGCCGAAAACCTACACTACACTAATCACACGCCGGATAAAGTTGATATAGTAAGTTTCGAGAACTCACAGCTCCGTTAAGCAATGCATTTGCAGGATAATATCGCGCATACTCGAAACAAAAAGTACGATGAAGTTACAGCGACAGTCCCTAAACTACCCTCACCTGTAATAATATGACACTTTGTAACAATGGCTTCTATGGGACCCTAGCATGAGGGTAATGATGGGCTTTACGGATCGCGCGAGGGTCACAAATGTCTCACCTACCGTCAGTCTGAAAAGGCCGCTTCCTGTTTTTATTTCATTAATAACAGACAACTTGCATATATATTATGAATTTAACATGTTCTCCACCGGTAGTAGCTTCTCTTCTTGCTGATTATAATTGAGGCGTAAAAGATTCGCTTCTAAATTATTAGAGTTCGTATAATTAAGTGTTCGTGAGTTATTTAAATATAAAACCAGTTCCTTACTCATGCAATTATTTTGGGTTTAAAAGTTTTATGTCGTGACTGTACAACATCTTTTGGTAAAGGTGTATATTGTGGGCAGGGTTACATATTGATTTACACAGACTGCCCCATTTACTGTGATTCTGACTCCCATTCCTCCCACTGCTTCCCCCAGACCCACCATGAGTGACATTCGCCATTCCCTGCTGAGACGGGATGCCCTGAGCGCTGCCAAGGAGGTGCTCTACCACCTTGATATCTACTTCAGCAGCCAGCTGCAGAGCACGGCGCTGCCCATCGTGGACAAGGCCACCATCGAGCTGGTGGAGGACTTCATCTTCCACGTCCCCAAGGACCGCGGAGTCCAGCTCAAAGTGAGCCCCCCCGCCCACCTCCACCGACAAAGTGACCCGGTGACCACAGGTCTCAGAGCCTGTTTTGTGGTTCCTTCGGAACTGAGATTCATTTCGAGTGGAGGTGGTACAGGGTGATGACTCGATTTACAGAGGAATTTTTAGAATTTGCACCTGAGATTATCTTCCAGGAAATCCAGGTTTTCACTGTTTCCCCATAGATGCTGTATTCCTGTGTGAGACTTGAGCCCCGTATCACCCTGTGAATTAAAAGTAATTGTTAAATTTGAGGTTTAGTTACATATCATCCAGTATAATAACTTTTTAGTAGACATTTTAACTCAAAGTGACCTACGATTTTGAGGAACCAGGGTCAGACAGTCCCTGGAGCAATTAGAGGTTCAGGGTACGGTCTTGTTTGAGGGCCCAGCAGTGACATCACTCTGTTGACCCAGAGATTTGAACCAACAGCCTTCTGAACACAAGCTCAGCACCCTCACCCACTGGGCCTTTATAACTGTTTATAATGACCCCCCCCCCCTCCTTCATCTTACAGAGGATGAGCTCCCTGCAGGAGCTGCAGCTGCTGGAGATCATGTGCAGCTACTTCCAGGAGCAGAGCAAAGACGCCGTGCGCCAGCTCATCTTCTCGGCCCTGTTCAGCCCCCAGGGCAACAAGGCGGACGACAGCCGCATGGCCATGCTGGGAAAGCTGGTTTCCATGGCGGTGGCCGTGTGCCGTGTGCCCATCCTGGAGTGCGCCGCCTCCTGGCTGCAGGTATGTGAAGGTCGGGGGGGGGGGGGGTTGTCTCTGGCTTTGACAACAGTGGACTGTGAAGCTGAATGCTTCATGCATGCTTCTAAGTAATGCTTGTGTCAACACTTAACCCTGTTAGACATTAAAGGGATTAAGTATGCCAGTAAATATTTAAGTTGCTGTATTTAACACAAGGCCATGAGGATGGAGCAGCTGGCAGGTCAGATAAGTGCCGTCTGACTTTTTTTTTTTTTTTTTTTTTTTGGCGCCCCCACCTCACCCCCCCCAGAGGACCCATGCGCTCTACTGCGTGCGGCTGGCTAAGGTCCTGGTGGACGATTACTGCAGCCTGGTACCCGGATCCCTGCAGACCCTGCAGCACATCTACACAGCCAGCCCGCGATTCTGCTGCCAGTTCATCACGGCCGTCACGGCGCTCTACGACTTCTCCTCAGGTATCGTGTCTCAGTCAGCCAATAGCAGTAGGTACCCAGAAGTGGAGTTCAGAAACAACCGCTTTATTATTGGCTGATGGTGAGGTCATCCCAAAAACCCACACCCACTGCGGCTCTCCCTGGGTCAGGTTCACCACCCCTGTCTTAGACCTTAACTAACAACCTTCAGGTTAAAAGGCCCTTGCGTTTGAACAGTGTCGCCCTTTAGCTCATCTTGCTGAAGGCCCTTCACTGCCCACTACATCTCGTACGTTTACTTTTTAAACATCGTGGTGATGAACGTGGAGGATTCATTCTTTCGGTTGGTCTGTTTCTCCTGCAGAGGATTTGATCCCTTCCCCTGGCCTGCTGGAGATGGTGGTCACCTGGATCGTGGACGACCCCAGGCTCACGCTCATCACGTTCCTCAATATGCCCATTTCGGCCAGCCTGCCGCTGGGCTCGCTGGGGGTGACGCCCCTGTTGGGCCTGGTGCGCTGGTGCGTCAGGGCCCCGCTGGCCAGGCGGCCCAAGGACTCGGCGCCGGCTGTCGACACGGAGTCCTTCTACTCCAAGCTGCACCTGGGTGTCCTGCAGATCCTGCTGATGCTCCAGGGGCACCTGACCGAGAAGAACCTGTTCGGGCGGCTGGAGCTGCTGCAGTTCGAACACGTGGTGCAGCTGGTGGAGGAGCTGGCCGGGCTGGTGGAGGAGCTGAACCCCCTCAACGCCTCCAGGGAAATCGAGCTCTCCCTCAACCGGCTGGCTCAGGTGCTGCAGGTCTCCTTGTCGGCTGGGGCCCTGCTGTGCACGAGAGGTGGGTTCAGAGTCCATCGCACGCCGGCGCTCCTTGGGTCTCCCTTCAGACTTTTGACGGCCTGTTCCTTTCCCCCGCAGAGGACCTCAGGTCTCTGTGTTCCAGGTTGCCGCACAACAAGTAAGTCGTCGGCGTCGTATTTTTAGATCCGGGGTGCAGGGATCAATTTCGATTTCGACTCCAGGCCGTTGTGACCCTAATTGCATGAGCAGCCTTGTGGGAATGGCTGGCGGAATGGCTGGGTGACTTATCCTGTGATTGGTGCATGCTGATTTTTGAATGCCGCTGCCTCCGCAACCCCCCCCCCCCAGCCGAACCAAGCTAGACCTAAGACTGCTCTCTGCCCTCAACCGGAAAAGAGGTCGATGTCATTAAAATAATTAAGATGCAGACCTACTGCTTAGAGCTCTTACTACGGTGACCTTACATGACACTCGTGTAAAGAAGAGGTCTTGATTTTCTGTATTTTCCCTCTCCAGCCTGCTTCAGCTGGTCATGTCCGGTCCAGTCCAGCAGCCGCCTCACTCTCCTTTTCAGCCTGGGTTTTACCCCCACATCCACACGCCGCCGCTGGGATACCCTCCTCGTCCCTCCCCCCCTGCCCACAGCACGCACCCATCTCACCCAGCACCACAGTTCCTCCCTGGGATGTCCTTCCCCTACCGCCCCATCCGTTGACCACGCCCTCACATTTGTAAAGATCAGAGGCATGTATGTATATTGGCTCACATTGCCGTTGTACTAAACATGGAAGTTTTGTAACAAAATTATATGTAGGGTCTTGCAGCATAAGCTGATAAGCTGTGAAAGATGAATAAATGTATGAGTGTAGAAATGGTATGTTTTAAATATTTAATGTTTCATTTGTTTTATGATATTGTAAAAAAATATGACTCTGGGAACATGACTGACTTGAAGTAAAATGGTTAAATTAGTGAATGCATCAAATGTTTCAGATGTCTGACACCAGTATTGTCTCAAGATTTCATTCTGAACAGAGAATTTTATACATTTTCCAAGTCAGAGGAATGGCTTGATATCTAGCCTATTTTTGTTGTTATGACTGCAAGCCCAGAAATAGTAATATGTTGTTGTTCTACCAAAGAAACTCTTGTATGTTTGGCTGAAGTGCGAGAATCCTACGATTCCTACTTTAAAATTTTTTTAAATATAATTTGTTATCTGAAAACTATTTTTATTTGGATGTTTATTTTTATGGATGATATTGGTAGAACTGAAGTACTTTGGCACACAAATTTGAGGAAATGATTGTATACACAAGTATATCATCAACAACATAATTTCTTGAGCACTTGTAATAAAGATTTAGTTAAAGTTTCATTTTCATTATGATGGATGTCTTTAAAACACAACACATTTTACCCTTTGTCATTATAAAAAGCTACATTTGCCAGGAGAACTAAAAGTTAGGTTTCTTTTAAGCTTATGTACTTATGATCACTACTATTGGCAATAGTTCTGCCAAATAAACGTTCCTACATGTTATGTAATCACTCACACAACCGTATCGGACACCACAAACTGAGATTCCATGTGCGATAACGTCATGCAGAATATCAGAACGAGGCTGGCTTCCGGTTCGGCGACGGAAGACGACGAGCTGCCCGGTCGACGGTCGTTACGGAAACCACGGGAGCTAGTGACCGAGACGATCTGGGGCGCTCGTCTGAATGTTAATTTTCCTTGAAGCAGGAAGAAAACGAAAGTTCATGTTTTGCCATGGTTCTGCCGCTACACTGAACGAGCGCTGGGAACGACGAGGGAAACGACGGTTCACATTCTTTTTGCTTTAAGCACAGAAACAAGGCAGGTGGCCAAAACTATTTGGCTAGCCAACATTAGCTGCAGAGCCGAGTGCTACATGCAGCTGTGCATTTGATATTAGACACCTTGCTAGCTGTTATTTATTTGCCCGTTATACTATTTAGAGCAAGTCGACCTTTATGTGAGTTATAGCATCTTCCAAGTAGCGCAGTAAATGTTGTGAACTTAAACGACCGCGCGCCCAAAGGTTGCTAATCTTATGTCTAACGTAGTTCTTGGTGCTACGCTGGGGGTCATTCGCTAGTCTGCCGGCTTATTGACAGGGAAATTAAATGCATGAGTCGTACCGAGGGTCCCCCCAGCAGCTGCTGCTTGTCATTATGCTGAAGCCTCTGGTTAAGCAGGTAAAGAGTGTTTTTTGCTCGTTCAGGTGGCTGACCGCAGTAAACGTGCACCGTTAATTCTGTAGATGTGTGCTAGGGATTAGTCGACTCCGGGTGGTGGGTCATTCGCATGGCTAGCGGAATAGATTGTGGTCATTTTGGTTTCTGTTGACTGCTGCGTCCCGTCAGGTCCTTGTAAGTGCCAGTGTAATCGGCTGCTGAGATGTGCTGGACAGGCATTAAGGTACGAGGTAATGAATCCCTGTCAGGTGTGGGGTGATTTAACAGTGAAGGAAACAGTATTGCCAGCCAGGTGTGTCAAGACCTTCCTGATTATTCAATGTAACCTGTGTTGTAACCTTTGTGTTCACTTATCGGGTTAACACGATGCTGTCTCATCAGTTTAGCGAATTGTGTTTATCTTTCACGCGTCGCTATATATTCGTAAAGGGACGGATTTGTTATAAGATTTAACATATTTTTTTCTAAATAGCTGGGTAAAAGATGGAGGAAATTGGTTTTGAATACATGAAGTGCAGTGTTACGGGGAATGAACTGCAGCTTAATTCACTTTAACGTTGTAAATAATTGTATTAGTTTCAGTGGAACTGCACATATTTTCTTGTCCAGCTTTCATGCACTGCTACAATTGTATGTATAATGGATTCTCTTTTTCTATGATTGTCAAGTTAGAAGTGACAGCCCTTGGCCAGTAGGACTCTTATGCCTAAGGACTTCGTTATTATTATTATCTATGTATTTATTTATTTATTTATCTGATTGGTTCAGGTGTGAATGACAGACGTGGTGCCCTCTGTGCTCAGTGAGATCAAGCTCCGCCTGCTCTGCCGCGATGACATAGACAGCATCAAGCTGTTGTGTGGTGATTGGTTCCCCATTGAGTGAGTACTGCCCCCCCCCATCCCCATTCTACAGCTGAATCCGGTCCTCGCAACCTGACTTGTATATCATTTACTTAAGAGACCTCATTTATGTGTAATTATGTGGGTCTTTCGTACATTTTTACTGTTCTTAAAACTCTAACTGTTGTGATTTGCATTATAACTTTTGTCTGATTGCTTTTCTTACATTTAGTTATTTAAGACATCGCTGCCATAATGATTTACACGCTCGCTCTGTCCTCCTCCTGACTGCATTCTAGTTTATATGTGACCAAGGCAGTGTTTTTAACTTGAATAAACTTTGAATAAAATCTCACAAAGCACTGTCATAATCCCTATGACATCACTGGACCACATATTGTACCTGCAAGTCAGGTGAGTTGATCACTTATTGATCTGCTTATCTCTACATACTTAACGTCCTATAATAGGTCACATGACCAGTGACTGTCAGACTTTGTGCATCTAAGCACGACACACAGACCATGTGTTACTCATTCTTAACAGCGTGTTTGCTAGCAAATTAATCGACACAAGGATGAAATGCGGGAAAATAAGTCTGTTTGCAACGGTAGCTCCTTCGTTCCAGGTACCCGGACTCATGGTATCACGACATCACCTCAAACAAGAAATTCTTCTCCCTGGCTGCCACCTTCAGAGGTAGCATCGTAGGAATGATTGTGGCCGAAATAAAAGGCAGAACGAAAGTGCACAAAGAGGTAGGCAAGGTGTCTCCACTCTGGCCCGGCTGCCGCTTGGGGTGTGTCGTCCTGGATGGGGTGTTCAACACCTGTCCTCTGGAGCCATGTGTAAACCAGCGATTAGCTGAAGATGCCTGCAGAGAAACAACCTAACGACTGGCTTGGGTCGTTTGTGTTCGCATTTCTCCTTTTTCCAGCCTCAAAGTCCTCTAAATGGAGCAACTGGATTGACATAAAGTTCCGTTTTTAGACTGTGATTAATTAGCCTGTACTCTGTGGCCTTGACTTTTTTTTCTCTCTCTTTCCAAGCAAAGAGGGACCTTATTACTGTTGGTTGGGTTGGTGATAACCAGCTGATGCTGCTCTTTATTGGTTAACCGGGATTCTTTGGTCTTCTGGTTCTAATTAACAAGGCAGCAGCTTCTTAGGTTTTGGGATTATCTGCCACCATACCTAACCGTGCACAACCGTTTATTGATGTAACTGTAACGAGTGTTTTTTTTTTAAATTTATCTTAAGCCATTTAAAGTACTAAGCCTCTGGTTCTGTACACGTTTGTACACTACTGCCTCATTTCGCAGTACGAGAGAGCTCTCTCCTGAACGCAGTGCACACTCCTTCTCACAGGTTGTTTTTTTTTTTTTTTTTCCCCCCCCCGTCCTCCTCCTCCACCCTCAGGATGGAGACATCCTGGCCTCTAGCTTTCCTGTCGACACTCAGGTCGCTTACATCTTAAGTCTGGGAGTGGTGAAGGAATTCCGTAAACATGGAATAGGTATGTCACCAGCCTCGTATAAAGAGTGTATCATACAGAGTGACACGGGTGGTGCAAGGTGAGCGCTTTGACTCAGAGGGATCTGCATGTGCTTTCTGGCCCTTGCAGGCTCTCTCTTGCTGGACAGTTTGAAGGAGCACATCTCCACTACGGCTCAGGACCACTGCAAGGCCATCTACCTGCATGTGCTGACCACAAACAACACCGCCATCCACTTCTATGAGAACAGATACTTCAAGCAACATCACTACCTGCCCTATTACTATTCCATACGTGGGGTTCTTAAAGACGGCTTTACTTATGTTCTCTACATTAATGGCGGACATCCTCCCTGGACCATGTTATATCCTTTCGTGCTTCTTCGTGGGTCTTCTAACTGTCATAGCGGGAGTTTTACTTGGTTTCGTTTCACTCACACTGGATGACATTATTTTCTTACTTTGCAGTTGACCGATTATTAAAGCAGTAGTCTCCAACCTTTTTGTTTTTTCTACAGTGATAGCCAAATTTACAGCTATCTGGGGAGCTACTGAACCTTGGATAGATTTTGCCAACTGGGGGGACCGATTGGGGGGCAGGGGAATGGCGTGCCGGTCCTCTAGGAATGTCTTAAACATCCACCGGTCCATCACAGTTGATTGGTTGGCACACCTCGGTCTGTGATTTCTTTTACCTATTATTTTTTATGTCTACCATAGCTAGGCTAAACACTTACTTCACTAGCAATGGGAAAATAATACGCTGAAATGCAAGGTGGGTCTTATTAAGGTAACCAATAGGACCTTGGCTTGGAAGCTTAATTTCTCCTGTCACTAACAACACTCGCGGTGTGAGAAATGCTGCCCCCTGCAGTCCATTATTTCTCATCGAATTTATTTCTCTTGCAGCTGTTGTTTTTTCCTCAGGCATTCACCGTTCATAAACAGATATTGCTCAGTTTTTGTCTCTGTGCATGATGAAAATACAAGCTATGTCCCAGCAAAGGATATTCTTTTTTAAAAAATGTAAAAACTGTTACAGTAATGGCTTCATTTTAGTTTATATGGTTAATTTCAGTGACATTAGACCTACAACTGTTTCCTCTCCAAAACCGCAACTTAAACAGCGTGGTAGCGTGAATCATGTGACCCTCCAGGACTGATATACAGGAAGTGTTTTTTTTTTTCCTTGACATTTCCCCCACTGACTATATCCAACATATCGGGTCCACTCTGGCCAACCTGAGCCCGTGTACCATTCCTCAGAGGATTTATCGGCAGGCTCATAACCTCCTGCGCAGTTTCCTGCCCTGGTCAGGGATCTCGTCGAAGAGCGGCATAGAGTACAGCAGGACCATGTGACCAGGGAGCGGCCAGAGCGGGTGACCTTGGTGAGTGTCCAGAAAGGCCCCCCGCAAATGATGGATTCTCATCTTGTTTGAATCTTCCAAGTGCCCCTTCTTAGTTAGGGTGTTACCAGGTGTCATTAGCTCATTGTTCAGAGTGCTCCCTTTTAATAATGAGATTTCTATTCAGTATTATTAATGATAGTGGGTTTGCCTGCTTGCTTGTGTAAAAGTAAAAAAAAAAAAAAAAATGGATTTAAAATTGAGAATTCAGATGTCTTATGGTTGTATTTACCAGAGCAGTGTAGTATTTCATGATTTATGACTGTTTTTATAAGCATATTTTGTTCTTTGTTTTAGGAATGGAGTATTATTTTTCTTCCTTTGGAGCCGTCATCAGGACCCATTGGGGGAGTCTCTTGACGAAAGAAACCCTGAATGCACTCTTGCCTCCTCCCTGCTCAAAGACACAGACAATGTAATATACCTGTACATTATATATACTAATATATGAGCAGATTTTTTTTTTTTCCACTTGCCATCTGCTTGCATAGTGCAGATTTATTTTTTTTTCTCTCTTTCAGTCGGTAATGTGCTGCTATGCAGAGCACCTCTGTATGCCATGTCCACGTTTTTAAAGTAGCATTAGCGTCATAGACGTGCCCGTTTGTTTTTAAAGAAGGAAGTATCATATTTACACTAGTGAGCGCATTCCTCAAGGCTCACGCCCGCATAGCCACCCGTCTGACACGGCTGTCAACAGCAGCGGAGCAGATGAAGGCGTCGCTGACGTCCTGCCGACTTTCGTGTGGTGATTTAATTTCACTGGGTTTCTCCAAATTCTCTGCAGTCAGCAGCCCATCGGGAATGATGCATTTGGGACTGACGGATCTGTTTGATACGAAAGAATTGCCTGTATGCAGTATCCTGCAGTTTTTATTTTGAGATCACGTTGTGCAGTTATTCGCATTTCGTAATAATTATCGCCCTTGTATAAGGAGATGCATGCCAACCTAACAGTACAAGAGTGAAATGTAATGCGATGTCAAACCAGGGATGTTTATCTATGATACATGTACGACTCTCTAAAGGATGCTCCACTGGGAGATAATTTAAGGTGTCTTCACTTTGACCGTCTGACATAGTTTAATGTAGTTATGTCACTGCAGACATAATGACCTTCAGTGTCTTTAAGAAGAAGAGAGCTTGATTTTATCCAGCATTTATTATTAAAGTTAACATTTTAAAAATAACATGTTCTTCAAATACATTTCAGAACTTTATATTGTCTTGCATCTGAAAAGTATATGGGCAATTATTCATGTGAACCCAGTGAAATCTGGCCTGCCTTTCACAGATATTTTAGAATTTGTGGTCACTTTAATAAGGATTAAAAGCATTGTATGTGTTTGTTTTTTCTTTCTGTGACCCTGTAATGGGTACCTGGGTTGAGAGGTAGAAAAATTGGTGTTTGATTCCCCTCCCTGTTATCAATTGGTTACATTTCAGATACACTGCATTGGGTATGTGTCATTGTCATTACACCGTTTGTTTTTAATGTTGTACAGTATCCCATGTGTTTAAATGATAATAGAGTTTTGTTGAACACCCTAACCATCGACTGATATTTTTTGGGTGGGCAATATTTGTTGGTATTTTCTCCTCAAATGTATTTGAAGAACAGGTATTGTGGGTATAGCAATGTTCTGTTTTTTTAAACTTTCCTGACCCTGTTTTTGTACACAATATACGAATACTTTGTGAGATGTATATCTGTATACAATATTTATATAGGCTTGTACTGATGACAGTTAAAACACCAAAAATATATTAATTCACCCATTCATATAAGAAAGGCTTTAAGGCGATTATTACGCAGGCCTATCTTTTCTTTTTTGTAATTGAGCAATTTATTGGTTGCAGCTGATCATTAAATAAGAAAATTACATTTGCAGCAGTTTCTTCGAATTGATTTTTAGTCTGGATACCGTAATTGCACGTGACGAAGTCGCATTTTCTTTGCTATTCGGAGAAATACGGTGGCATTTACTTTGTGACGTCAGTCTTGAACGAACAGTGCCGCGACGCCCCTTGAAACACGCCCGCGCTCCTGGCTTCGGGACTCGATAGTTGTGAGTAGTGTGGTTGTTTATCTTGCTTCGGAGGAGGGAAAAAATCGGCCTCTTGAAAAACTGTTTTCTCCTAAGGCTAAATCTTGAAATACTTATTTTTTTTTACTACATAACCTAGATTATAACCGGGAAAAACATTTTCCATCACTTAAAACTGCAGAGTCGCTATAAGGTAGGTGACCTTAACGCTTAACTGTCCATGTAGAAATGACAAATGTTTCATCATGGAATTATCGTATAGTGAAGATAAAATTGTGACCAAGAAATTTTGAATTTATGTAAGTAATGCTTGATGCATCTTTAAGTGTTTTCTGGCTTAAGTTGGGGAAAGCTACTTTCGTTTGCGGTGTTCTTTAAAACAACTGGATGACTACAAAGAAAGCGAAGCGGACTAAGAACATTCAACAGGAAAATGTTTGTTCGACGCAATCATATCTTTACATGCATAATGAAAATAAGCCAAGTGATTTGAAATAATGCCAAGGTGCCCTTTTATTCGTCTAGGCCAGTGGTAAGGAAGTGGTCTGATGAAGTCGGGAAATATTGTGATCTTTCTGGTGTGTTGCCAAACAGTGCACAAGATATTCAGTTACTCGTCAGATGTATATACACAATTTCCTATAAAGCATAATGATGTCCCCATGTGCTCCGTGTACTCAATTTATAAAGCACGCCACGAGTTATTAAAGTGACAATAACTTGAACATATTCATGACATTTGTTAAGCCGTATTGGCTGTGTTTGTTATTGTGGTTTTCTGCTGATCTCGGTACGAAGACGGTGCACCTCTGTCGTTGCCTGAAACAGATCGTGACGGCTTCCAGGACGGAAAAGACACGCAATCCGTTGTTGCTTTTTCAGCCTGGGAAAACAGCGCCAGGAACCGTACCAAGCATAGCAATAACTGATGACTATCTGCAGCTTCATAGGGAAAATCCCCAGTACAATTAACATAGTTAATCTGTTTAGCAAGCAGGCCAAGCGATAGTAGGCCAATACGAAGACTGTCGTTTATTTCATCAGATGTTGGTAAATTAATACGACTGTGTTAAAACTATTAGAGAAACTCACAATAATGAGTAACAATTGAAGATAATGATGTTCGATTGAGTCGGACTTCTATGTATGACTTTTTTATTGGCATTTAGACATCAGTTCCTTGAATGGTGCCCTTTCTTTCACTTTGGGGATGTGGGTGTGTTTGGTTTTGATTTTGCAGCAGCTCTCCCCGGATTGCTTTGTTTTCATAGCGTCGTTCACACATTCGTTCGGAAGAAAGCCGAGTAGATAGGATCGAGTCCGGAGCCACAGAGAGACATGCCGGAAACGGTTGCGATTTTTATGACTCTCTCAAGCCTTTGTTTCCCAGATCTACTAGGACGTTTCCTGCAGAACTACCGTTCTGGTTGTTAAAGAGCGATGGATACATGTTTACTGAATAAATGTGACAGCTGTTAACATGTTACATTAACATAGCTCAAAGTACCACGTTACCAGTCCCAAGAAGGGTAGTATCGCAGTACTGTTAGGTAAAATACTCAAGATGTGCAAATGGGCAATTGTCAGTAATTCACAAGAGTAATATGTTTTACCGTTAGTTTTGTGTCCTCCTCTTTCAGTATGGGCTGTCCATCAGAGCCAAAATGGATGGATCCAAATTCCCCAGTGCTTGCACTGATGTGTCAGAGTACTTGTGGCGACTGTTTGGGTGGCTGAGAGTACTCTCCCTAATGCCCGTTTTACTTTCTTCATCCAGATTAGTTAAATGGCCTTTTAGTTGATTTATATGCCGCTCCACGTCCTCTGTTTCCAGGAACAAGTGCACCAAAAAAAACACTTTAGTAAAGATGAGTGGTGTTTATGGACAGGGGCCCGGAGAGACGGACTTCTGTCGTCCAAGTTAAGGTGTCCGATTTCCAGCATTATCCTCCATCTAGATGGACTTTAACACAATAGGTCGTAAGTGTTAAAGCGCATTAAAATGCTTCCTTTGTACTCATAGATGTTTTCCAGAACACAAGTACTTAGTCCAGTAGGGAACCTGAAATCATTCCTTTTTTTATCCTAAGCTGCAGTGCAAGACTTATGTCCCGATTTTGAAAGATGAAATGAGATACTTAGACCACCAGAAGATGGTTGTTGGTTAATGGACCACAACCATCTTCACATACTGGTGGAATCATCAAGAATCAGATATTAGTTTCTACAGGCTGGTTGAGGTACCAGCAGTCTACTGTGCCCTGCATTCATAAATCCTTCGTGGTCTCTGTTTCTGATGAAACCCATGTATTGAAATGTCTAGAAAGGCTTGAATTGTCTTTATTTTCTTTTGCATGCAACCAGGTAAATACTTTTTCCATTTTGATTTTGGACGGTTCCCTAAAAAGCCACGGCTGGCCTTCTGTCGTTCTTGATTTTTGTATTCTCTGCCGCTCGGCGTGAGTGTGGCACATCTCTAGCACTGGAGGTCCCAATTAGACTGAAATGCTTTCAGATTTCAAATGAATAGCAACAAGCGTTGACTGGAGGTGTAACGCTTAAAGGGGCTTTGACTGTATCGCGCTCGCCTGTCTCATGAAACGGTTGCCTTGTCTCAGGGCAAACAAAACAAAGGAAGAGCTATCATTTAAAATATAGAATACGGGCAGGATTTCCCGTTAAGCTAGAAACTTGCTGGATTTAAGTTACCCCAGTTTAAATGGACTTTATCTCTGTCTGACCTTCAACTAATCAATCTACTTAAAATATAGGTGTGATGTCAGTAATTTCGGAGACCTGGGATATTGTCACCTTTTTGCTACATTTTATCTCGGTTTTTAAGCTACAGCAGCTATGGTAATGCAGAAAAAGGAAAAGGCTGAGAGGCTATTTGGGTCTTATCAGGCCCTGACTTCTCAGCTGAGCTTCCTGAGGTCATGGGGACCTGCTCGCTGGCTAGTCTTTGGTTCTCGTGAGAAATCTGCTTTTCATTTTCTGCACTCCGTAATGTCATTTATTTTGTCTCTGAGGTCACTTTAAATTGGAATCTTGCAATACGTCTCACCAGGAAAGAGTCTTTAGCTGAAAGTGTTTTGACCTGATTTTTTTTTGTAGCAATGCTGCTTGGAGTTGTATTCTTTTTTTTGTTACTTTCTAACATGTCTCTGTAGATTTGCCTGATTTTTTTTTTTAGTTTCATTTTTGGTACTATTCCAATTTCAAAATGTATCTTATTTAGACAGGCAAAATCAAAGACCTGCTAACTTGGCTGAGGACCCTTTGTCTGCAGAGAATCGATAGGCACAGCCAGAGATCTTTCAGGCTGACCCTGGCAGCCGTTTCATTATCGAGCAGATCTTTTTATTAACAGGGTTTTCCAGCTTAACTCTGGGGCTCAGCAGTACCTGTACCTTGTTGCATGTTCTTAGTGGCTCAGTATTTATGAACAGATGACTGTTCCCAGAAACGGTCATCTCTTACCAGAGTCAGGTGTCATAGCTTGGCGTCTGCTCGAATGCCTGTACTCGGTGGACATGGGATGATAAATATCTGAAGGAAGGTCCCGTTTTACTGCTTGGCATGATGGAGGTGACCTCGGCTCTCTCGGCGACCTCTAAGCAAGCATTTAACATGCTAATGTGAAATATCGTCGTCTGGAAGGTTGTCCCACATGGTTTTGTATTTTGATATGTAATGTATGGTGTTTCCGAGGGCACTGACACCGCGTTAAATTGCAACTTGAATTTCATGCACGTTCCTGAATTGGGTTTTGCCTGTTCATAAGTATTCAAGCACAACATTTCAGACATCCATCCATCCATCCATCACCTAACCTCTTACCTTGGTCAGTGGGGATCTGGAGCCTATCCCAGGCAGCGTAGTGTACAGGCCTGGGGAGGCCTACACCTTGGATGGGACGCCACCGCTTTCAAAACATGTCTGAAGAAATTAAAACAAACTAAAACGACAGCAGTTATCAGAAATCTCATTAAACTTGTTTTGCCTTGTACCTAAACAAAGACAAAGGAACAAGGAACCATCTCTTTCTGGCCTTTGGGTGGTGCCGTGATGATTGTTCTTCCTGATATGCACGGAGTTGGCACCCTTCTACATGGTGAGCTAACAGTCATCCTGAAATCCATCCAAAAGGTCCCTATTTTCCATAGAATGGCCCAACAATTTTTTTTTTCCCTTGCTCCTTTTGAACAGGAACTGAGTAGCCAAGGTCAGAATCCATACAATCCTGGAGTACGAACACTACTTGTGACAATAATAATTCCAGTGGGGTAATTCTTATATATTATTTTTGCGATATTTTAAATGCTCACCAGAATTTTAAACTCAGACCTTTTACTGATGTCCTTGAGCATATCTGTAATATACTGTGCATAGCTGCCTACAACAAGTCTTATCCGTTATCTCACTGCTTGTTGCTAACTTCCAGTAAATTCCCCTAACCATATTTTACAGTGTTTACATGGAAGGACATTTGTAACATTAGGATTGGGCAATTATGGTGCAGTTTGTTGCTTATGAAGTTTACATTAATCTTCTAAAACATTTCACTTTATCTGTGTGGGGTTTTAGTGCTCTCTGTATTAGTTTAATTTTAGGCGTCACCTTTACGTTTAACCGAAAGCAAAATGACGTGACCTTCTTTATTCTTTAATCGAAGTGCGCAAAGCTTTAATCTCGAACCCGTGCCGAGTCGCAAGAGTCAGCAGCCGATCGCTTGCTCCTGAGGATTAAAAGATTAAACCATCCTGACATTTAGCTCTCGTAATTGTTGGCACATTCCCGATAAAGGTTAGTAACGGGTAATAGCAGGTTGTTGAGATCATGGCTTGGTTGCTATAAGAGAAATTTCCCCATTGCTGTATTTATATATTTTATTTTTATTTATTTATTCGGGACAATGCACATTAATGAACAAACAATACATTGAAATAATGAAGTATTGATTGTAAATGAGCCAGATTATAGCATAATTGCTAGTTTACATCTGAAGTCCCTAGGCAGGAAGACATTACGTTCTAAAAAACATTGTTACAATAAAAAAAAAAAAAAATAGTCCATTCAGTACTCTATAATTTAGGCAGCAGTTTTTAAAATGAGTAAAATTTTCAAAATTAAGCAGGTTATATTTTTCCAGGATTTTGCAATGATGAAATGACAGGCTTTTGATCAAGGATTTTTATAGACTTTTTGAATAATGGTTTTAGAAATGCATCTCTAGTGAAGGTCCGGGTTGTAATGCAGTAATCTACGTGTGAGAACACCGTAGAGTGTAAAAACATTTTCGCTGAGTTTATAAAGGTTTGATGTCATTCTTAGTGAAAATAACCACATAGGTTGAAGGTTGATTCCTTTGGGGAAAAAAAGATCAATATCTCCTTGTGAAAGAACCACCGGAAGGTTCGAGTTTCGGATGCAGTTCCATAGCAGAGTCCCTTCTGACACAGGAATACTGAACGGCTAAAGGCTTGTGCTTGTGACACAGTGAAATTTAGTGAAGTTTTGACTCTTCTTTGATGGGTCTATGATAGCGACCCACCTGACCACATGGCAAGCGATGTTTTTCAGCCACGGTTGGGGGGGGGGGCGGTGTGTGTTAACTGTCATTTGTTTTGGTATGTGGTGATTTGTTTGATCTCCTAAGTGTTGGACGCAAAAAAATGAAACGTTTGTAAGCAGACATGTATGAACACTTTAAGCTGTCATTTTATGAAAAGGGTAAAATATTCCATAATTGTTTGTGAAATTCTGGAGCCATTTGGGATAATGGACTTTACTCATGAGTCAGCAGCTAGCCTGCAGTTACCTGTCGATCTGTTTTTTTTTTTTTTTCTTTTCTTTTAAATGTAAACACGCTAAACAAATTTTGCACTTTTGTGTTCATGGCTGTTTCATGGAAGTCAGCTGATCTTAGCCTGCGACAGAAAGTGGACGAAATCGCCACATGGATAAATAATGCTTTGTGTAATAATCCCTCGGGTGCCTGATGCACAAAGCTGCTTTTGTCCTGGTAACCTCGCTACCCAGAATGCCACAGAGGAATGGCGATTGCGCCCGTCGCTGACTGCTTGGGCTGCACAGCTTGTCAGAGCCTGCTGGTGTGTGTTTACGTGTTTTTAGAAATGTTTAGGGCTGCCACAATCATGAAATTTTAGTTCACATTTAATTGTCATACAAATAATTATCGATTTAATTGCCTTTTTATGTTCATTTTGTAACACTATCAGGCTAGATATATCCATGGGTGTCAATTATGGTAGGGATCGGGGGTGTTGTGCCCCCCCCCAATCAATCAAAACCAGCTAATACAGCCCCCCCAATAATCACGTTTCTCCCCGTAATGGTTGGAGACCTTTAACTCCCAATGTTCCAGCCAAAGTTACACCCTTGGATTTACCCTAATCATAGTTTAATACTATGTATATTGTATACGTTATGAAGAATAGAATATTGAAAATAAAACTGAATTAGCCTTTTAAGCTTTGAAAACAAGATTTGTACTGGCCATGCAGACATGACATAAATAAAAAATAAGTTGAGCCTCAAGAAACAGTTACTGTTGTTGCTTCCCGATTTTGCACGTCTGCACCCGCTGATCCCTTCATCCTGCCATTTTACTGCAAATCATATTGTCTGCATTTACAGCATACTAAGCTAGATAACTTATTGAAATGAAAGTAGTCTAGGGTAAATATAAGTGAAAGAAGATAAAATCTCTTTAAAATGGCGTATCTTGAAGTTATCCAGCTAAGCCAAGAAATCCGCCTTGGGTACAAATAGGGCAGGTGGTGCTTCAGAAGCGCAACACGTTGATGTCATTAAACGAGCGCTAGTCAAACATTACACGGTAGAAAACGATGTTGTGATAGAAATACAACAGTTTTGTATCATCCAGCCAGTTTTTTATACAGATGAATGGAGACGATTCTAGCGATTATGCAAAAAATAATCGCGGTCCACTGAAATAATCGCGATTATGTAATAATTGTGACAGGCCTATTTAGCTCCATTCAGGAGTTGCCGATGCCAAAGGGGGGCATCCTACACCTGCCTGGTGCCTCTCTGTGTCTCTGTCCGTCTTCATGAGTCTTAACGCGCCTTTACATTTTAAGCTTTGTAAAAACGGGTTGGCACGCCGTGCCTGTGATCGAAAGGTCGTCAGTTCAAATCCCAGGGACGGCGGCGATTTCACTGTCAGACCCCTGAGCAGCGACCTTGATTTTTGTTGCCCCAGGGACTGTCTGTCCTTGCTTACTCAAAATAGCATAAAAAATGTATGGGGCTTTGGGGGGGAAAAAGCATCTGGTAAATAAATAAAAATAAATCACAACTAGAGATGTGTAGATGGGATACCAGTCCATGAAAGGGCACATGCACAAACTCAGCTTAACTCACACAGTCATACGTTTCTGGCAGTTGTACGTATGATTCCTGTTTATTACTGTCTAAATGTGTATTTTGTAGTACTGTAAACCTGCACTTTCCGTTGTAATTAATAAAGTATCTCTCTTATGTATTTATGTATGATTAGTTTTGTCTAAATGTTTTTACTTTATATTTCAGGAATGTAATGCATCAGAATCTTGGACAATCCCATCCTGCCAGCTTCAGTGCCCATTTCGGGATGGCATGGGGGGGGCCATGCGAGGGCCTGTGTGTCAGCTGGCGGGCAGCCAGAAGTGGATAGTCCAGAAAGTAAAAATCCAGACCATGATTTTGTTTCATTTGTTTCAGCCAACCAGTTGGGCGTCACAGTCACAGAGTGCTTAGCGGGTTGGTTGAAACAAAATCTTGGTCTGGATTTTTAATTTCCGGACCTGAACTATCCACCTCCGCAGGCTGGGCAGTGCGGGGCGCTGATGCGCTGGCCTTGCCCATGGGACCTAGCCCCCTTTTTGGGAAAAGTCTGCTCAGCAGATGGACTTTCACCGTGTTTGTTCAGCCACGGTATTTATCTCTGCCCGCTTTGCAATGACCTGTTCGCTCGCCTGGTACCTCGACAGGAAATTTCACTTAAGCTCAGCGTGTCCTTTTCCTTCCATTGTGTCTTTTTGAAGCCCGACGTGGCAGAATGTTCCGGTCGCTCTGTGACCTGATGCTGACACTCATTCCTGCTCCTGAGATAACACTTCATTAGTCTTTTGTGTGTTTTTTTTTTTTAATCTTTGTGTTTTTTTACATGCCAATTTTCCCTCCCTCGCTTCAGGTTATCATAAATTGCCATTTTATCCAAATAGGTCATTTTAACACTTAAAGCACCTCTGGGTCTATATTCTGAAACTGTTAAAAAAGATACCAGTACTTCAATGCAATAACTGAATTGTCCAAAAACACAGGAGCCTAGTTGTTTGACATGCTGTGTCGCTGTATTTATATCTCATCTGTAACGGACTTTGAGATTTGAATCGGTTTGAATCCTGTCTATCCATTCCCTTTGGCGTTAATGTGACATTATATAGTGGTAAAGGTGATGTGAATGTGAATGTGAATGGACAGGCCTGTACGTACAGGGTAAAGCGAACGGCAAAAAAATCTGATTGAATTTGTGTATTTTCATTGCGTTTTGAGGCTTAGTTGTTTTACCATAAGGGGCTTTATTCGATTACCATGGACTCATGGACGCGGCGTGCTGTGAATGCGACGGAAAGGCCGGGCGGTGAATCATCTCTGCCCTTGCGGCTCTAAACGCCAACACCCCCACCCCCCCCCCCACCTCTGCCTTTCCTTTCAATGGACCACAGATCTTTTGATCTTTTGTCGACTGGTGAGAAGCTTCTGCCTTCCACTTCCTTTCTAGAACACTCTGATTCATCCCAGGCAGATGTTAATGCCCATATGTGGACATTGTGTGTGTGTGGGGGGGGGATGTTCACTCATCATTGTGCCATTTGAGACTGGACTGTTTGAACTGCGTAATGAGACATTGCCATCCTGGCTGGTAACCCGCCTTGATGAATATAGGCCCATCGCTGTGGATGATGCAGCCAAACTGGACGAAAATCACATGTCAACTTTACCCATATAATCACACACACAGGCCTAATGTCTTTGCTGTCTGAGTGCAAGGAAACAATATTTAATGGGGGAAAATACGCTAAAGGAGAAGCGCACAGAAATGAGCAATGATTAGCCTTGTGTTTGCATTTCGCAAACCTCCAGTATAAAATAACGTTAGTGTTCCGTAATGTGTCAATTAGGACGGCTTTTAACTGAACGCACTTTACTGCTGTTCTTAGTGCTGCATTAAAATATACAATTTAAAAAATGAAATATCTTCCTGCGGCCTTGGTGTCATGTCTGCGGGCGGCCAGTTTGGAAATCCTGAATGCGCCTGTAAGTGTGTGTCGTGAGAGATGGCGTGAAAATGGAAAGGGTTTCGCGCTCTTCGGGGGAATCGCGGCCCATTTGGCAAACGCGACCGCGAGCTCCGGACAGCCGGCGGCCTCTCATGCCGGGATCGCGTCACTCTGTGCCGCTTTGCCGGCTGTGACTGCGCTCCCGCCGCTCGGCTTCGCCGCGCCGCGGTATTCCGTGCCGAGACGTCGTCTGTCCTCCGGGACCGCAGTCGTTTGCTTTTCAAGCCGCGATCAGGCCATTAGTATCCTGAAGCGCGACGTGGTGAATGTGGACAGAGGGAAAGGACCGCGAACTCAGTCCGCTAACGCCGGGTCTCTGATTAAAGGCCACAGAAGTGGTTGGACCTCACAATGTAAACACCCTGCAGGTGTTTGAAACAAACACGTTGAATAAGATCAGCTGGGTCACATGGCCATTGATCCTCTCCGCCTGCGCTGTCTTTGTGATGTCTATCGGTTTCGTTGAATTTGATCATTTTAGTAAAGTAATTAGTTATCTTAATAGTTTTTTCCCCTGCTTTTTCTTTTTTCAGTTTAATGGTGGTGCTTTGAAGTGCATAACACATTATTACTTTGATCGCATTTATCCACGTAAATTTTGATCCCCGGATGGGAGATATGAGCAAGTTGTCACCACCACCCCCCACCCCCCACTTTATGACAGTGCAGCATAAGCGCACCCTGTCCACAACCAAGTGAAATTGGCTAAGCTAGCCCCCCACCTCGTCTTCGGGGGCCCACGGACACCCCATGCTGCTGCTGTGGGAGCTGGGAGGGAGCAGAAATGTGGAACATCTGGCAGGGAGCACGATGGGAGCAAAAACAGGAATTGGCTATTCCCAGTTCAGTGTTCTATCAATATTTGTTTGCTTGATGGATAAGTATCACGATATGAAGTAGTCTTTGGTGACGAGCATTTTAGGTCTATATTAGGTCTATATACAGTGCCCCCCCCCCCCAGGGAACATTTCATGCCGTGTTTAGTTCCGCCATTGGGTTGCCTTTTTGGATCCTGTTTTGTGCAATATTTTTCATTTAGTAATTCTCTGTGCAATATTCATTTTATTGTTGATTCATTGTGCTGGCAATACTGCATTGTTACCTTATTGGCTGTATTATGTTGCTCAACGTTGGTACTTTCTGTACACTTTTAAGAAGTTTTTGTACATAGTACTTTTTCATTGCACTGTATACCTGTTGTTTTTCTTTTTATCTGAAGGGGTAGCTGCTTTGTACTTTCATTGTACATGGTATAATGACAATAGAAGGCTTCTAATTCTTTCAGGAGACCAGGGATACCTTAAGCTGGGTTTCATTCATTTTTATGCACGGTATCCATCCCCTGACCTTTCGGCTTTCATTTCCATCTCTGCTCAATTGCTAAAAATGAACAGCAGTATAACCAGTAATACTCCAGTGATCCTGTTCTGCTTTTCCTTCCGTGACTCATATTTCAGTCTTGGGCACTTTACAGCTCTGGGGAAGACAATATAAGGGCTAAGAAAGGAAGTTTGTTACCATCATGCTTTTCAATATAGTAAGAAATGGCTCAGCAGGTTTAAGACTCTGCCTGTGATCGGAAGGTTGCTAGTTGAGATCCCAGTGATTTCACAATTGGGGCCCCCTGACTAGGAACCTTCTGTTAAATAAATGTAATGTAAAATATGAAAGAGGGGGAACCTGACTCAGGGCAGGAATGTCCAGCAGTGTCCTGATTGGGTTGAGTGGAAGTCACCTGAGCAGCTGCTGTTTGTGTAAACAGGTTCTAATTTCTCTCAGAGCTCAGTGGCTGGGAGGTTCCCTAACTCCTCTGAGAGTCGGGACCAAATGAAGGTCCAAGATGGTGCTCAAAGTATCTCCTTCCTTGACGTGTAACTGAGAAGGACTCTAGCAGACCGTAGTGTCATCAGGAAGAGATGATTTGGTGTCGACCTACTGTAGGGGTCCGCAAGTTAATGACGGTTAACTAAGTTACTCCAGCTGTCTGCAGTGGGCGGTCTCTAGCATTTCATGCAAATAGCCATGAAAATCAATTAAGGAGCCCTGCTTTGTGCATGGGTGGGGGGGGATGGGGCTTGTTCATTATCCTGACCTTATCCCTTAACATTAATGCCGAGCAACTGCTGACAGAAGTCCTAAGTATTTTTGTCCAATTACTTGTTTATATCAAGTTGATTCAGTGAAGAACTTGGATGCTACTACACTGAGACAACCACTTGGTGTCGAAACAACAACCCTTGCGTTTTATAAGTTTGGGCCGTTCTGCTGAATTTGAATGATTTATTGAAAGCACATAGTATGCGATCGGCTCTATGAATTTGTCCCGTATCGGTTATCTTTTGGGATATACTTGACATTTGGTGGACTTCACCTGTACTGGTTTAGCATATGAAGCTATGGAAAAACTGCGTAGCGCTGGTGACCTGTGAACATTTACCAGCTATGCAACCCTGAGGTATGAAAGAAACTACTTGTACATTTCCAGCATGGTGCGGGATGTGGTACTGTGCTGGACTCCTTATTGACCGATACTAACGGAGAACATGGCTCCTCACTTCACTGACTCCTCCCTCCCCTCCCTAGGGCCTCCCACGGTAGTCATGTCCTCAGAGGCATCGTCCCCGGTGCAGGCACCCCCCCCTGCCACATCGCCCACCTCCCCAGCCTCGCCGACATCCCCGGGCTCCCTGGACCTGCCCTCATGCCGGCAACGGGGGCGTGACCGCTCCCCCTCCCCCATGCGGGACTACCTTATCCCCAGCCCCCTCCCCACACGTCGCACACGTACCTGCTCCGCGTGAGTATCCTCGCTATCCCGACCAATCATAACAATTGTTAGTGGGTTTAAGCCAATGGAAGCCAAGAGCCAGGAGGATGTGGGTGGAATCAGATGATAATTGACAGCACACGATAGCCCGAACCTCTCCTTTGGATGTGGTTGAACTCTCATCCTTGGCCTAAAGTGCTTATAAAAGATGTAGGGCTGTGAAATTTAACACATCAGTCTATTAGCATATCTAAGTCATAATGTCAACTGTTAATACGTTAATTTTGACATCCTAATGGGAGACTAGTATAAGCAAAGAATTTTAATAGGGCCATTACACGATTAATTTTTAATCATAATTAATTGCACACCTTTGCGATTAATCATACAATCGCCTACCTTGGAGACTAATGGCATATAGAATCATGTTACAATACCATCAAAAAAAGATTTTATGGTCTACATGCTCAGTATAGAAATTAAATTCTATTTAAAAAAATCTTTACTCGTACTATTCTCCCCTTGAGGCAGCAAAATAAGTAGACAATCAAATAACAAAGCTTTGAGATTAACGCTCATATATTAATGAGTTAACTTTGACAGCCCTACAATGATGGATGAAACAGAGAGAGATGTGCTCTTTTTCACCTGGGACATCCTCATCCTCTGGTTCCAGATGGCCAGCTTCTTTGTCTCCAGATCTTTCCACGTTGGTCTTTTCTAGTCTCCAGTTTCACGTCTCTGGTGTCTGTGGGATTTGAAGCCTTAGGGGGAGAGAGCATCTCGCCTGCCGTCCTTGTGAGGGCCTCCCCTTTGGGGCCCCACCTGGCGAGGAGGCTCAGCATATACCGCGCTCATTTCCCTAGTAAAGCTCTCATAATACCTATAATACTGATTTTAAAAATATTGAGAAAAGGGAACCGTCGAGTATTAGGGTTTCAAATCCCCCAGCTGCTGTCTGTATGGAATTTGCTTTCTCTCTATTGTGAGGCCTTCCTCTGGACTGTTGCTCTTCTGCATACGATTGTGTATGTCCTGCAAAGAGTTGGCGCCCCCAGGCTTTGCAGTGCTTCCAGGGTAGGGCCCAAGCACCCCTGTACTTCTGATCAGGAAAGCAGTCAGAAGATGGAGAGATGCATGAATAAATCCTAACTCTAGTTGAATTAGACCCCAAGACCAGATGAAGATCGTTTAGATTAGAGAAGCTTCAGCTGTGGATATGAGGGCTTGGTCCCCGGCAAGTTGCTGTCCATCCCTGTGACGCAACCCATCTGTGAGCTGTTGCCGCCTCGCCCTGCAGCACAGCGCGGGCCGCGGCGGGGCCTGTGTTCACCGGCGTGTGCAAGTGCTTCTCGCGCTCCAAGGGACATGGCTTCATCACGCCAGCCGACGGTGGCAGCGACATCTTCGTGCACGTCTCAGAGTGAGTCCCCGTCTCCCCCGAATGCCTCTAGGTTCATTGCGCATCCAGGGAGACAAGGAAACCGCTGGGGAAGACCATCAATGTGTCATTAATTACATTCCTCTTCCTGTTTTTTATTAACACACTTTATCCAAAGCAACATACAATGGGGTGAGCAGGGTTAGAGGGTCTCTGGGGCTTTAGGGGTTAAGGACTTTGCTCAAGGGCCCAATCGTAAAATCACCCTGCCAATCCTGGCGTTTCAACCTCAACCTAATTGCAGGCAGAGTCCCCAAAAGGGGTCTCCACCCAGATGGGACTCAAACCCACAATCCCTGGCTTAGGAGGCCAGTGCCTTATCTATTAGGCTGGTGGGCTGCCTTCATTTACCACATATAATATTAACCGAGGGCCCTGGTTCTTGTGGTTCCAGTGTGAATGCTGTGACTCACAGTGACTCCAGTATGTTTTTCCGAGCTGTGTGTGCAGTGCACAGTGACGTTAACCGCCGTTCAAACTACGCATTTGTGTGGGACCTGGAGGTTTGGGCCCCCCCCGTTGGCAACAATGTCACCCCACTTAATATTTTAAAAACACATTTTATAAGTACCGCTGACGTTTTGTAGAAGCAAGTTCTGCTAATCATGTAGCCTGCTATAATCCCCTGACTGTACTCAGTGTTTTAGTTTTGGAAACTATCTGGGGGTGTGGTTGTTGGGCCCCAATAACAACACGTCCTCCCCTGTCTGTGACTGTGGGGGAGGCTGCGATAACAGCTATACAGTGAAGCACAGTGAGAAATGCCAATATTCATTATCGCCGCATCTTGGCTCTGAATTTCCGGTCTTGACCTGAGCTAAACCAGTGGAAATTTGACCTCGCGGCTGCAGACCAGGGCAGCTGCTATTTCCTTGGGATGTGGGTGACAGATCCGGCCATGTTACATTTTTCTGGATTTAATTACAGGCGCCGTTAGCCACTGTGACTCATGCTGGGCACCCAGGTCTCATTCGCCGCACGTACACATCCAGTGTGTGTCATTCATGGAACGCATTTTAAATTGCCTTTTGTTTCCCTAAATGAAGTTTGCCTTTTGTTCCGGGACTTTTTAATCCCAGTCGTATTTGTACAGGATTGCTTCGAAGTCGATGTGCATATTATTGAGACCCTTCGATCCCACAATCTTTCAAATCACCATGGCGTTCGGGACAGCAGATGTCCTCAGAGGGAGATCTTAAGCACTTTGTTTAACCCGGGGAGGGAGGCGTTCCGCGGAATTAGCCGTCACGATCGTCTGCGGGACCCCGGTGTCACCGACCTCCGCGATGTCTCCCCCGCAGCATCGAAGGCGAGTACGTGCCAGTAGAGGGCGATGAAGTCAGCTACAAGGTCTGCTCCATCCCACCCAAGCACCAGAAGGTCCAGGCTGTGGAGGTCACCATCACCCACCTGGCCCCCGGCACCAAGCATGAGACGTGGTCCGGCATGGTGCTGAACTCCTAAGGGAGTCGACGGCCAGCTGTACGCCGGCATCGGGTCATTTGTGGTGCCGGCTGGTGGGGGTCAGGTGAAGTGGCGAATATCTAATCTTCAAGATGCCTTTTTTTTTTGTATGGGGGGGTGTTGATAACAGGGACAAGAATATAAGAATATGTCTTACAAAGCATTCCTATCTAATAAAGTCTTCACTTGAAGTATTAAAAAAGCATATTATTGGAAGGACTCTCATCTGTTGGCTGACTCGTCATTGCAGTCCCGGTAACAGACAGGGTCCCGAACGGTCTGTGTTTATGGGATGGACGTGTTTGAAATGGTGACAATGACACTGGAGCAGCGGTGACACGGCAGTGGGAATGGCAGCCGCAGTCACTGCGTTCTTGCATTTGAGTATATAGGAGGAGCCTATTTTTTTTTTTATATTGCAGGAAACTAGACGACCAAGTTGACGGTGGGTGTTCAAGCAGACGCAGATATCGTTTTTGAGAAACAACTTATTTCTTGCGACGAATGTTTGGATCTAATTGCAGTTGTTTTCCCTAAAGCCACAGTTGGAACAGTCCTCAGAAGTTGACTAATTTAATCTGTGTTTCGGGTGGGGAAAATAATAG
>JAABNY020000045.1:17070571-17085063 GCA_015164015.2 Brevimyrus niger | reverse complement strand
CGCAGCAGCACTGAGGCGTCATACCAGCTCAAGCCGGATCTGCTCGTCACGAGCCGAGAAGAGACCGTCTGCGGCTGCAAGTCTGCGGCTGCAGGTCTGCGCACGCGAGCACTTTGCATTTTATGTAACGCACCTGCTCTCTAGCTCTAGTGCTGTCACACACACACAAAGTGCATTCTGGGAAAAGCCCTTTATCAGCTCCCATCTTTCCCTCGCCTGAGAAACTCCTCGACCTGGACGCCCAGATTTATAACTGTGTGATCACTGGCGTCCTCCCCGGGCGGACAAGCTTCCTCTGGGTCCCGGGGGGCACTGCGTCAAACAGCAACATTCCCCCAACTGGGAAGGGAGTGAGGGGGGGCTCAGTCCCCAGGGATGTTCAAAAAGGGCCACCCCCACTTTGCATTTGTAAACCTTTAAGCAAGGAAGAGAGTCAGCAAGACAATGAGTATGACGTCACAAAGGAAAAAAAAGGGGAAAAAAAGAGCACAGGATCTGGCTCATTGCTGTTCACAGGCCTGTGCGTCAAAACATCTCGGAATCGCACAGAGAAGCACAGCTCTACTTTCAGCATCAATTCATCAGCCTCTGCCAGCAACCCCCCCCCCCTCCCACTGCTGCTTTGGCATTTTTAGAAGGCTTCTTATCCAACTTCCGCATCCAACACGGGGTCTATTTACAAGGCGCACTTTTCTGAAATGGATCAGGTTACCGCTGGCGACGGTGTGGAGGGGCGGGGGACGGGGGCCGCGCCTGGTGTACCACTCACCGATGGGGATGGAGGAGATCTGGGTGTACAGGTCCAGCATGCGGTTGCCGTCCACATCCACCAGATAGTTGCCTCTGCTCTCCTCATAGTTGCAGAAGAAGTGGACGGCGCCTACATTCTGCAGGAAGACATGACCTGAACGTCCACTCTACTTCTGGGAAGATGCTCCATTATCACTATTATTAATAATAAAATAATAATGATAATAATAATAATAATAATTAGTGCCCAGTTTCAAGATACAACATGTGTCAACATACTGGAAATACCGGGCCATACTCCCACACGGAAGGCTACCCCATGCCGGGGCTATACTCCCATATGGTGTCATGGTAAACCGCAAGCTTGCATCTGTGCTTCCGTCTTGCATGCTGGGAGACACCGTGTCCTCCACAAGACACTGGCCAGACTACGAACAGCACCACCAAAAAGGGATAAATGAGCTTCCCCCCGCCCAGCCCGGCAAGCGTTCCTCCGCGGTCCACAAACGCTCACGCTGCCAGACGACGAGTCCTCATTCGGTAACCCACTTCTTCCCTGGCTCGGCTCCCAAAGGCCATAGGACCCCGAAGGGCTCCCAGACGCCAACGCCTGCACGTTGGGCCCTGGCGAGACGGAGCGTTCGATCTACATAAAAACACGGGAGGGGAACCTGCCGAAAACCCAAAGCCCACGAAGGGCCGAGCGCGTCTTCTCCTCTGGGCTCCAAGAACATCTTTATGCCATGAGATGTCACGACCGGCTCGGCGCGCCACAGCCCTCCTGCAGCAACAATGCGGCCCGAGGCGGCAGGCTGCCAGGCTACGTTCACGCTTAAGATCAGCCAACGAGCAGATTCTGAATCCTGCCCCTCCGCAAGGGACCATTTGACGAGCAGACGGTTTCAGAAACAGGATCTACCGGGTCAAGCAGATGCATGCCAGCTACTCACGCAAACCTAAGAGGATCTTCTATTTAAAGAAGAATTTTACGTGTAATGTTACTGTACATTCATGGGGGGGGGAGTGTAACCTCCACTGGTAGAACAGCAGGCCCGTTCTAGGTAGCCTGGAGCACAAAGATGGGATGTCAGGATCACTGGTCGCATATCGGCCTAGAACTCACACCATACGCGAGATTTAGGGAAACCTAACAGCACATCTTTTAACTGTGCATGGAAACTAGCATGTTGCGGGACGAACACGCAAATATCCCCCCCCGGACACAGAGGGAGGTGGGATTCGAACCCGCTGTCATAAGGTAACAGCACCAGCCAGCGAGTAAACCTTCCTTAACAACGAACAGAAGTCGGTTTCTGGTGGACAGTACAAGGAGCCGTGGCGATGATGGGTGATCGGTCCCCCCCCTGCCGGTTCTCACCTGAATCTCCCCCAACTGCCTCATCAGCTCCTGCAAGCAGAGAGAGACAACAGAAGATCCCCTTAGTTATTTCACCTCTTGGTCTCGCGGCTGTTCGGCGGATAGCAGCGTCCCGGAGGACGGACAAACAGAACCTGCTGCTGTACGAGAGCCAATCGCTAACCGTCAAGGTCGAAAACCTGCTGCTGATCATCGAACGGAAGCTTAAACCTTTCAGCGGATCCTTAAGTGACCTTCGAAGGATCCTTTCCACACAGGGAAACCCAGAGGGGCATAAGATCTACTCAACGGCAGTTTTAAATCACAATCCCAGTCGCTGCACATCGATCATAACCCAGCATCCAAGCTGCACACCAGTGATGTTATAATCGTTATGGAAAACTGCCAAATAGGGCGCAGCGAGAAAATGCGGTTTTAAATAAGCTCATGGAGCGCTGAAATGACCCCATAACTCGCGTTACCTGTCCGCTTCAGAAAAGCAGCAGTACAACCTCGCAACTATAAATCAGTGGGGCAACAGACCGTCTGTGACAAATGTGACATTCAAAGCACGAGAGGTATCTGAAAGTCCGGGAAATATTCAGGAAGCAAGTGAGGAACGTGACCTTTGAGGAGCGCCTGTACGCCTCTCACCTTAGACCTGGGGCCAGGTACTTCGCTTTTCATGGAAGGACCCTCATAGTCAAACTCATCCAGGGTCTTGGCTGCAGTCTTGCTAACGTGCCTGTACCCTGCAGATATTTAGAACATAAAAGACTAGTGCGTTATTAAAAATTGCCATTACAACAGCCATTGAGCATTAGATCTTATTTAAAATATAAATTGTAATAAAAAAGGAGGTAATCTTCATAGAATAGAGGTACACATCTCTTTAGTTAATGGTCACATTCCATAACGGGAGTTTTGCAATCATTAACTACCACAGTACCCATACTTATCTAGTATTACAACGCTATTGAAGGAGAGTTTCGGGAACAAATATGCTGGCATTTTTCTATGCAAACATGTAGCAGTTACATTTGTCAACATGCGACATTCAAAACATGACAACGGCCCACAAGAACTAGATAGAAAAAAAAATGCAGGAAAACCAGCACATCTACACTGGGTGGTTTCTAAGCCTACCCCCCACCCCCTCCAAAACAGTCACGGGACGGGGGAGTGAGAACGGCACGTGCATCTACTGCATGACGTCTCCAGAACAGCTGACAAAAAAGGAAATTGGGATTCTCAGCTGCAGGGCCACCTGCCGTTTCCAGAATCTCCCACCTTCCTTTCACAAACAGACAAACAACATCCCAGCAGGTGTCGTCAAGACGACCGCAAGACTCTCCACCTTTACGGGGCGAGATCAGCACGGCCGACTGGATCAAACTGGAATCTGTCGATCATTCATTTCCCCCGTGCTGTCAAACCTTTGTACTACTGGAGAGGACCGTGTGCTGGGGGGCCCAAGCTGTCCTCCACCAGGCAATAAAATGCAAATTTATCACAGTTCATTCTATACTTTAAACCAGGAGGTCAAATTTCACTTTAAAAAAAAAAAAAGCCTTTAAAATTTAACGCCACTTTAAGAATAAAAAACAGCTGAAAATTACAGGTTACAGGTCAACGACAGCAGCTAAACCCCGGGGGCCTTGTAAACAGGAGGATCTGTGCCCCGCCCCCTCCCCCACCCCCACCCCCACCCCCACCAGAGGACCGCACCGCAGACTCACCCGGGCCAGACAGACGCAGGCTCTGGCATAGGGACGCCGTTAGGTGGCAGCTGAACAGGCTACGGGCCATGCTTACGTGCCAGGGAGCGGGATGGGGTCAGGCCTCAGCAGCTGTGGGCAGATGGGGGTGAACCAAGGTTAGAGAGCAAGGACAGGGACCAGGAGGGCATGGGATCAAGTCCCAGTAATCACAGGTCTAATAAGATTTAAAATAATGGAACTGCTCGACTGACAGGCTGCAGGAATGAGCGACGATGAAAACTATTCAGTAACGCAAGAGCACTGTCTTTTATAGTCTAATTTATTTACTGTAATGCTTGCTTTTTTTTTTTGATCAAATGGTCCACAAAGCTAATGAATAGTGGCAGGATATGATCAGTTACCACTGGATTTCACTGGCTCTTCAATAACAGAAATGTAAACAAAACCAGCTAATTTGAGAACGTATAAACCCAGCGGCACGGCTCCGGATACTCCAGCAAGACCTTCTCGCTCAGAGCCAACGCCTGCCCAGGACCCTCAAATGAAGATCAGAAGACGGGTCGTCTCCAGAAGATGAGGTCATAGAAATGACAGGTGACCCTAAACGGGAGAACGCCGGGTATCGGAGTCGCAGCTCTGTCGGGGAGGGGTCATACATCCCGTTTATTCTGCTGATGCTCCCCCCTCCCCAGCCCCAACCTTACTGCCAGTTTAAGGTCTGCTGGTCGCTTCAACAAAGCCACTGCGTTAAGCCAGGAGGAGGAGGCGAGTGCCGCCTGGAACCGCTGCTGTCCAATGACAAGAGCCCATCAACGTGAATGTCCTAGTTACAGCTAGCAGGAAAGCTGCCATGGCCCAAAGACCATCCAGGGCCCTTACGCTGACTTGCCCTTTGCTCACATACGGCATCTAATAGAGGCCTTAACAGGAGATAAGGAGGGTTATTTTAGAGTCAAGTATGCAGTGTGCCGAGTACACACACACACACACACACACACACACACACACACACACCTCCAGCTAGCCGCCATGTGCAGCCCTTAATGTTCATGGTACATTGCAGCACCTTGTACTGTGCCGTCAGAATGCATCGTTCACTTCTGTGAGCACGGAGGGGGGGGGGGAAGCTTTCCGGTCTGCACTGGATCGGGGGGGGTGGGGAGCTCCGCTTACGTAACCTGGTGGGGCAGAAGCAAAGCCATTCCAGGCATCTTCCACGGAGATCTGTGCAGTCACTCCTAACTGGATTGCACTGGTTTACAAAAAATAAAATATAGAACCATTACACGTCCATACTAATCCCCACTAATCTCCATCCCCTGGCTGACCAGTGTGGGGGTTACCCAGTCATTCTGCTAATAGCAGTCCCGAATATACGTAAATGTAATAAAAAAATCTATAATAATTACCTCAAAAGCCAGACAGGAACCATGGAATATCGGGTAATACAAGAGTTCTGAAAACATGTATAGTGGGGAAATATGAACAATGACTCATTGTAAAGGTCATTCTTTTGATGCGGCACAAGTCAGCAAGCCAGCAGGCCCAGGAAATGATCCTGCTAAATGAAACTAGCGTCGAGCGCATTCAGCGGCAAACAGAAATCGGGCTTCATCTACTCTTGTGTAGCTACTTGTTATTCATCGAGGGCAGCCGCCTCGGCCGGGCACTGGGGGGACGTTTTACCAGGGAAAACGGCCTATTGGTGAATATTACACAGGGACTTGGGCGGGGGGCAGGGAAACGGTATTGTTTCAAATGACACTAGTCAAACCCTAACCCTACATGCACCGAATTGAAAACAACTTCTTTCACGTTTATAATAAAAAAAAGAAGAAAAAAACTAAAAAGTAGACTAAGAGAAGATGAAAGCTATTTTGTAAATTAAAAGCACTGTGCCTTTTATAATCTGGTATTTATTTTCCGTAATGCTTGCAGTTTCCTTCAGGATCAATAAAGTTTCTCTTATTGACTTGTAGCTATAAACTTGTGCATCTGGAACCCTTTTCCATGTACAAGAACACAAATCGGCGACCCGGTCACGTGGAAAAGGCCTCCCACCGGTGGACGCCGGTGTCCAAGGCAGCGGACGCTGGCTGCACATGACCTGAAGCCAAAGCCACTTGCTATATCCTCACCGCCACCCGCAAGGCCGCCTTCGGCGAGAAAAGACTGAGCCCGTTCCCAAAGACTCTTACAACAGGGAGAGCACATTATGTTCATATGGTTTATCTACTGACCAACTGTGGCAGACAACGGTCAACAACCAACAACGCCGTGATAATTTCCCCAGCCGGATCCCAGTCAACACACCTTCAGGGGGTTAACTTGATGCTAACAAGAGGCTCGCTGATTGGTCGTCATAGCAACAGAAGAGGCTTTTAAACGGACTACAGAGAGCAGAAGTAGCATTGAGGGGTTAGAGAGTTGAGCGCCATCCGTCCCTGCACACGGCAGCCCATGGTTGTCAAGGCAACGAAAAATAAATAAACAAAAAGACGCTGACCTTTAAAGGTACATCAGCAACAGCGAGCATTTAAGCTAAACCTGAAAGTACCCGAGTAATACAAGTAGTATGTAGTATGGTGTTAATATACTTTTTTTTCTTTTTAATGTGTGGTCAAAACCCTCTACGCATGTCGGGACTCTGGTGCAGCTCCTTGGGCACTCGTGTGCGAAGAGGGCAGGTTCCAACAGAAAGCAGCGATCCCACGCATTAAGGCTTTGGCTTAATCTCGCGGCAAGGCCTCCTTCACCGCGGGGAAGGAACCACCCTGAGACAGCCCGGCCCTCCGCCCCCACGATTCCTCCATCCTCCCCTACAGCCAAGGCCTGGGCTTGAGTTCACAAAAGCAATTCACAGAGGGTGTCTAAAATGAAAATTTAAACAGATGGGGAATGACCCCCCCACCAGCAGTTCCCACTGGTGTGAGATACCAGTGATGAATTAGACACCTTTCCATAGGCAGGAAAGCTACGACACTAAACACAAGCACTTAAAGGGTGTTTTGGGGTCACGGCCCAGCGCGTCTAGTTCTAGTTATTGGTTAAACAGTGAGGCCAATGTGTCACATCAGGAACCAAATCAATTTTTAACAAAGCATCAGTCTAAGAAACTACACTGTATAACGTACTTATGCTGTACCTAGACTAGTGGGAGGGGAAAAAAAAACACTGTAAAAAGCATTAAATGTGCCATTTTACATATATATGCAGAACACATCTTTTCTTATCCATAAACTCCAACGAGTAAGTGCAGTCGTAATGCGATGTTAGCCCAACATTGGTATTAATGTTTGCCTCAGCTTACTTTGGAAAGACCGGACATCACCAAACCTGCACGCGGCACTTCAGCAGAAACCTGGTGGCTTTGCACCTTTACGCCCGAGTCACTCCTGAGTCACTGTGGAGATAATCAGTGCAGAACAAATCACAGGCCACACAAGCCATCCCCCCCCCTCCCCCAACTCAATACCAAAGCCCTTTGCCTGCGTTCGTTCCACTGGATTGGAAAAACTTTATTGAACATATCAATTACAATCAGGATTGGAATGCCGCTTTCATAGATTTCGATGGGAGTGGTTTGGATGGAGATTGCTTAAACTGCATCCACTTCACCTACCAAGTTTACCTTTCCAAAACATAAATACATAATAAAAGTTTACAGCCCAAAGGATTTAGTAGGTGACCCACTTGGTGAATCCACCCGGCACATTAATCAGCAGTAATTCCAGCATCATCAGTCTGCTTCAGTGGCTGGATTTCCTCATTAACTGTGTCATTCGTAATTAATAATTGCAGACCGAAATTTAGTTCAGCGTGGAGCCAGGATGTCATTATTTAAAGAATATTCAAATTGAGTGCGAAAATATCGCCAGGCTATTCATTGTCTCCCGACTCTTCGTCGCTTAACTCCTTAATCGCTGCCATCTTGGTTTTGCTCAAACAACTTCCGATTCCCCAGACCGACTTAACATGCAAAAGACACGCTGTACTTTAACGAAATGCAAACTCTTTCCCAACGCGACTAAGGTCTCT
Source organism: Brevimyrus niger (assembly GCA_015164015.2). Classification (NCBI taxonomy): domain Eukaryota; kingdom Metazoa; phylum Chordata; class Actinopteri; order Osteoglossiformes; family Mormyridae; genus Brevimyrus; species Brevimyrus niger. The sequence continues at coordinate 17,077,197 of JAABNY020000045.1, read as the reverse complement.
GATAAAAGCTCACGCACCCAGGCACAGCACCGCTCACTCGGCGCCGATCCCCCAGCGAGCCGGCGCCTCCGACCCGCTCCGACGCGCCAGCAACGGCAATTGACGCGTCTCTCCTTATAAACATCTGCAATTAGTCTCTCCGCTATAACTTAAACCCGATGACGAACCAACATGTGTATTTTAAAATAAAAACAATTTCGGCATCATACGTCTAGACAGAACCATGCACATCACATAATTAAAACATTAAAATCCCAAAGCATCGGCGTAGCGGCTGCAGTATTGCACGGCTCAGACCCACCAGGATCCTCAGGCTCCCTGAGCGGCGCAGCGCTGCACGGCGGACGCCAGCAAGAAGCAACCGGTTCCGACTGGATCGATCTAGCCGGATGTGTACCGTAAACGGCACACTGCAGCTGTCACCCCCCCACCCCCACCGCGAACCCTTCGCCCCACAGGCGTGCCCGGGTTAGGCAAAGTGAAACGAAAGAAGTTAACTTAAAATGGCTTGCAAGTCTGATGCCAAGACGCAGCCTGGATGCGCAGGTGCAGCACGTTACGGCACCGCCGACAGTCTGAATGGGAAGCTGCGGCATGCAATGTTCATCACCGCAGGCACCTGTCAGGCTCAAACCGGTCCGAGGAAGGTGGGAGGCGGCGGGTCTTCGGCGCCCTAACGGCGCCCCGGCGGGACTTACCGGGCAGCACGGAGCAGGAAACCGCGCGAATCTCAGCGGCGAGCAGCACCGCGCATCCGGCTGCTTGTAAGGGGACGTCTGTCTACAAAAACATCTATCGAAATTTGACTTCGGTCCTGTGGAGCGAGGGAGTCTCTGATCCGGTGGGGGGGGAGGGGGGGTGGGATAGAAAGGGGAGAGCCTCCGCTAACCAATAGGGTGGCGGAGAAAGCGAGACAGGGAAGCTGACTCCCCCGGGCCGGATTGCGCGCTGGGTCTCACTTGCCATCTTATGCAACCAAGGGTCGGCGATTGCAAACTCGGCTGGACAAGAAAACAACAAACATTAGTGCAATTAGATGATTGAATTAGCTTCATACCAAACTGAGCTAGTTTTCGCTCACGCTGCAGAAACGTATGCCGCATCTGATTTAAAAAAATATCCCTTAAATGTCACACGTCATTTGCAGTTACTACAGAATTAAGGAAACTACTTAATACTTAATTAATAGTAATTAGCTAGGTTAAAATCTTGGTTTTAAAATAGGCTACTTGGTTGGATCAAGTTTTGGATCAACCCTTTGTGTGTCTTGTTAGTACTGTAACTTTTTATATTGGCAAGAAATACCTCGTGGCTGTATTGAATCTATGAAAAGGTGTCATTAAATTCTGTCGGAATTTTCCAATTTAAAGATTTTAGACTCAATTTTGTGATTGTTCTGTAAGAGACAGCGCTCGGAAACTTGAGGCAACGTTTTACTGACAGGGCAATGATGTTATACTAAAGAGAAAGCGACCCCCCATCGATCGGATTATTGAAAAGAACAAGACGCTTCTCAACAATTTATCTTGTAAAAACACATTTGTGCGCCGTGCGATGACTTGGAGACGCACCCCGATGCACGCCATCTTGCCAGCTTGAAAACTAATTCATCATTTGGACCCTCAGAGTAAACTGTGCGAGGCGTTCAGTTAAAAAAACAAAGACCCCCCCCCCCCCGAATGTCAGCTACTTTAATCGGCATCCAGCACTGATTAATTTATAGATGCTACTCATGAATCAGGACGCACCTAGTAAAATTCTTATTTTATAAAGTCTGTGTCGTAATTTTTGATGCGATGCCGCGTGCTTTGCCCCTGTTAATCCAATTGTAAAAACAGGATCCATGAGGGTCATAAAATGGACGATCTGTCATCCGAAATGCTTTCTAGTATTAACCCTTAGATACATTTTCACTTACCAATAAAACTTTAACTCTCACATTCACAAAAAGCTTAACATTTTTTATACACACACACACACACACAATACTAGTGAAAAGTCTGGACGTACTGAAAATCATTTTTTTCTCCTCGAAGACACCTACCCGAAACACATATCGAGGTTATGCAAGTACTGCAGCCTATTACTTTACCATTTTGTGAACACGGGAAGAGATGCAACGACAGATGACCCCCCCAATCTGGAATGTGTTAGATCAGACAGACTTGTGTGGAAACTCCTTCAGCACAGTAGGAGAAGCATTCCAGGTGGCTACATATGTAAGCTGATAAGCTGACTGAAGGGGTATCAAGACTGCAATGCTGTCATACAAGCCAAAGGGGGCTATTTTGAGGAGTGTAATATTTGAAAAAATTGCGATGTTGAACACTTCCTCGTCTTAGTGATATTCAATATGTATTACTTAATCACCTCTAGGTTGTTGAGATGAATGGCGTATCTAAAACAGAGACAAATGCATTAAAAGTTGGCATGTTCAGACTATTGACTGATACAGTATATAACATGATTATTTTCTACCCCAAAAGAAAAGTAAATATAAAGGTAACAAGTTCAGCTATTTTAATCATCTAAAGCTAATATATATATTATACATTTCTGCAACCAAATGATAAACATCCACTCACTACACAAATCTTGTACACTTTAATAAATATTAAATGTCATTTTTTAAAATGTGTCACCTCCATCAAAACCACTTTGTCAAATAAACACAAACTGCAAAACGCATCGAAAAACAATCGTGATATAATCACGGAGTTTATCACGCAGATGTCACTCGGTTTCACTTGATTTATTAACTACGACAAACCTCTTAAAACAACTCAAACAAAAGCAATCCTTAAACGGAAAACCACTGCATAATTATTTAAACAAACTCTATAGATTACACACTGCAATTTTTTTTTTAAAACTCCATTAAAAGTGTGAGTGGAAAATCATCCACGCAAGCTGTGGAGGTTAACATCCGCTTGTGTTAGTATTCCGGCGTCGACGTCCATCCGCTACATCCGAAGTCCTCTGGGGCATAGGGGCTGCCCGTCGTAACTCTGGAGGTCGCCTAACCTCTGAGATGTGATAAACCTCAATATCTATCAACGCAGCCATCACTTGCATAGAGAGAGTAGCATCGCCAGGATGTCACACCTAGTTCTCAGCTACCAACTGGAAAATGGCCGAACTTCCGTTGCATTCACAAACGCAAAAGCCAGGGGTCACAGTTTATGTGCTGCAATTAATCTATTGCGTGCTGGGACTCAGTGGCCCGTTCAATGGCGCAGGGATTACGTGTTTCTTTCTCTCTTTTTTTTAATGAAACAAATGAAGCTGTTACTTTCCACAACTCCTGCACCAAGACAAAGGAAGAGTGGATTAGCAAATTGGCAAACATGTACAGTGATCAAAGAGAAATACTGTAATCAAATCAATAAGACTCCAGTAAAGCTTCAAAGCGACACCAGCGAAAGTTCCCGTTTTCTACACTGCAGGTCAGAAAATCAATAAAATCACTACACACGCTACTAATGAGCATAATCAAGATGCAACTTCATGACCTGTGAAGCGAAAATGCTGTTTTGGTTGTTTAAATTGTTTGTGCCAAGCGCTGCATTCCGGGATCCAGCAGTGTAATACATTTTTCCACCGAAGTGGAACTAAGTGGATGCAATCGCCGGAGCACAACAGTGCCCTCTAGTGGCGCCTAGTCGTGCCGAACGCGGCTGCTGTACGGGAATGCGAATAATCTCACCAGCTGCTCCACGCGATCATATTCCAAGAACTGCGGGAAGCGCGTCTCCACCGACTCCACGGAGAATCTCATCTTGCCGTCAGTCAGACCTCCCAGGTCTCTCAGGCAGCGGCGGAAGTGGTCGTAAGCTTCGCACGAAACATCCAGGTGCTGGAGGGTGAAATTCAGCCTGGGAGGCAGAGAAATCAGCTATGACTGGTCGGTCTGGACCACGCCCACGCGTGTCCCTCACGAGTGGAGCAGCTTACCGCCTCTCAATGGACAGGTAGATGGCGCTGGGCTGGCGAAGGTTGCTTGTCATTCTGTACAGTGTCCGGAACAAGCCATCTGTGAGATCCTCATCATAACACACTGTGGGGCGGGGGGGGGGGGGGGGTTGGGGGAGCACAAACAGGTTTTAATCAAGAAGTTTTTTTTCCACTTCATAATGACAAAATTTCTTCTTAGTGGTGTCTCATACACATAGGTGAGGGGTGGAGGGACACCTACGATCAGCAGCTATCAGCACAGTGGTGCTGTCGTGTAGGTCTGCGATCTCCTCCTCCGACCAGCCAAACTCGGAAGCCGCGTCTAACCGGGAGCAGGACGCAGGAGAGGGGGATTCAGAAGAGGGACTGTTATCATGCCGGCATTAAGGACATTAAGGGTTCGGGGGTGGACTTGAGACCAGGGAGTTGTGGGTCTCTGGGGGACGGAACGCAGGGCCGTAACTGGCTGCAGATCTGCACAATCGCGAGCTGTGCAAGTGTCCTCAGTCCTCTCTGAAAGTGCTGTTATAAACACTGATACTACAGTAGTAAAAGTAGTGCTATGGTCCATCTTTTGAATAATATTACATCTTAGCTGTGTAAATTCTAATAGTTGCAGGAACCGACTTTAAGCTGGTGGAGAAAATGAGAGCAGCGTTCCAGTTTAGTGCAGGAGGTGAATGTTACGGCATTCTACCTGAAGGGAAATCGTCTCCCATCCAGTCCAATTCGCGCACTTTGACTGCACCGCCTGTGGGAGAGAAAAGGGGGCGAGAGTCACCATCTGACGTGGCCCTGGTTCTGTCAGAAGAGAGAGAAAAGGGCGGCGGAAGTACCGCGAACTGACAGCAGGTGGCGACAGCGCCTGATCCCACTCTCAGTGCCGAGTCATAATGGTGGAAACACCGAGCTACAGGGATGGAGGCCTGACTTAAAGCTAGCGGGAAACTACGCGGCGATTTAACAGGTAGCCCTAACCAGGAGCACCGAGACGAATTAAAATGGAACGATAATGTGGTACAGCAATGGCAAATTAATTCCCGAATAAAATGGCAGCAAACCGTTAATCGCCAAAACGAGAGCCCATCTGGATCCAGGTGCTGGATCCTGCATTTTGAGAAAAGTAATTGAGCGCGAAAGCACAGCCCAGCTCCAGAGAGGCGGCTCCACGCTTCAAAAAAAGTCAGCCGGCGAGCGTCCGGGTCACCTGCGTTCTCCAGAAGGTGCCCGTTCAAAGCCACGTTCCTCTGACACATGCCAAGAAGGTCACGGCCAACGTCTAACAGAACACAGAAACATATTAAAGTTAAAAAAAACCCAGACATTTCAATTTAAGATCAGTGTGTTACGCAGCATCAAAGATTTACAAACAGCACATTTAGCAAAATGAGAAGATGCCTTAAAAATGCATGCACATATACGAATATATATATATGTACAGACCAGTAAACAGCAACACTGCATGTATGTCTACCAGTGTGTTTGCAGTACTTACTATATGCTTACTATTTAATATTATTACTTAATTATCTATCTTAAATGCTCTTTGCTAGAAAATGTTCAGCCTCCAATTTTATTCTGCTGGTGAATACAAGACAGTTCTCGCCAAGCCTGGTATCTGTTCCCTATCTGTCGTACATACTTGAGGTACAAAAAAAAAAAAAAGAAAGAAAGCTCAAGGTCATTCCAGTCCACATTCAGTCCACCAGATGGCGATCTACAGTAAGAAAGTTCACAAGAACTTCATGAATAGACATAATGAAGTAGCATTCATTTGAAAGAGTTGTTCATTTGGGAGTCTAAGCTATATACTATAATTAAAACAAATCAGTTTCATGGCCTACATATTGTTTAAATAATCCGTTTTCTAAAAAATATAAACATAAGTTCCTAGTGAATGGGCATGGTGCTGATTGTTAATTTTGCGCAGGAAAATCTCTCCAGATCCTAACAGTAAACCAAACAACCAAAGTATACTTTAAAAGGCTGAGCCTTTTATATGGAATAATGGTGTCACGTTGCTTTCATGTAGATTGCTGGTGACATTGTCTCGCTTTCAGTCACAAATTATCCAGCTCTTGGCTGGTGAAGAGTCTCTCATATACGACCTTCAAGGCTGAAAGTCACGGGCACATAATGTAGAAATGCACTTTTGATCATTTATCAGGGAGAACATTACTACACTATCTCAGAGTGAAGAGCTCCTCTGCTACAATTCCGCACATTCAAATAATTGATCCAGGCTGTTCTTTTCTACAAAAGCAGACCAGTACAAAAGGCTTTTCTGCCAAACAGCCGACCGAATCCTAACCGAGTGATGTGCTCAGTCTGGCTCACCCAGTTCAATAATTATTTTCGCAAACAGTTCCCTTGAGCTTTCTGGAAAGTTCTTTTCATAAAGACACGCCGCACTCATACAGACAAAGCGGCTCGTTGAAAATGTTTTTTTCTTTCTTTCTTTCTTTTAAACTGCTCTTATCCAAGGTTTCTCATGTACTTGGAAAAATTCACGTCTGAAACAGAGTTTGGCCAGTATACAATAAATAAGCTTCACAGAGCTGTCAGAGTGGAATCCAGCTCATCTTGCCCTCTTATTCAGAGGTGGAAATTTCAGGTCCAGAAAGTACAAATCCAGACCAGGATTTTGTTTCAACCAACCAGTGGAGTACTCT
>JAABNY020000045.1:17057794-17068860 GCA_015164015.2 Brevimyrus niger | reverse complement strand
TTGAAGCAACTGCCATGTGATTGGTTGATTAGATAATTGCATTAATGAGAAATTGAACAGGTGTTCCTAATTATCCTTTAGGTGAGTGTTATTTTGATGTTGTGGGGACCATTCTTAGGTCCCCACAAGGGGAAACTTTAGAAAAATCTATGATTGCATTTAAAAAAAACTACAAATGCTGAAAATCTTGTATTTTGTTTGGTTCCTTATGGTTAAGGTTTGGGCTGGGTAGGGGTTAAGGTCATTGTTGGGATTAGGGTTTTCCCAATAGAAATGAAGGGACGGTCCCCACAAAGACACGGATGCAAACATTATTATCTATCTATCTATTATTATCTATTTCATCCCACTGCAGCAAAGATACGCTGCTGAGATCAATTTTAATATAAAATGGAAGGTAATGTAACAGACTGATGGAGAGTCAAAGGTTTTAAAGCTTGCTAAGGTTGTTATTTTTCACTAGGGAACATGTCACACGCAATCAATGCAGTACATCTGCAGAGGAGTGTTGATCATCCTTACCACTGACCCCCACCTGCTTTTTATTTGTTACACTTGCCCCCAATCAGGACCCAGAGCCAAATCCACCAGAAAACATTCTGTTACATCAAAAGAAGAGAATTTAATGCAGAGTCACAGCCCAAACTTTTATGGATGTGGAGTCCAGTTTTAAAACGAACGTGCTGAATTTTAACAGCACACAGAAGCACAAATAAAACCATTTCCTAAAAGCCACGATAATAACCCCCCCCCCCCCCCAAGTAGGTAGGTTTCTGTCTTTCCATTCTGTTCTGGGCTTTTTGCATGTCACGTTTCGATGTGCCCGTGGAAAACTTCAAGAGCGGCAGGCCTGACAGTTTCACAGCAATCGTACTGACGCAGATGGAAAGGTTTCCATTGCTGATGCACGGCGGATGTAAACAGTGCATTTAACGGCCTGCTGGCTGTTCAGCCAAGCAAACGCCCCGCTTGCTTAGCCAATGAGATGGTGGAAAGATATGTCCTTGTTATGTCACGTCCCAAGCTGCGTTAATATACTTATGTATATGTTTAGAAAGATAAAAACTTCATTATTTCAGGGGGGGAAACTCTTGATAAGTTTGACTCAGTTGGCTGGGAATTGAGGCTAGGCCTACTGCTTGTAAGGCAGCTACGCTAACAAGGAAGGACTACAAGTTATGTGCCATAAAATGTTGTACACTCACCTGCTAATTTTGTGACATGGTTGCACCATTCTCTATATTCTACCCACTGCTCCACAACGTGTTAGTAATCGCTCTGCCACGTATCAATTTACTACTTCATGTTGAATGTTGCATTATATGTTGTTAGATCTCTTGCAGTAGCATGTCTTATTTAGTATATTACGGCTGCATGATACTGAAGTTTATGCTCCTGCAATAATCATATGTATATATTGCAATGTTAAAAAGAAAACGGAGTTCAAAATAACTCAATTTCTCACAAACACTTCTGTAAGTGATTTAAAAAGCGAGTATGAAAATGATTACAATCGAGTGGCTCTGAAAGTGCACGCGCAGCTCGTGCAAAAGCAGTGGAGGTAAATTTGAATTTTAAACATATACTAGATCATCTTGAAAAGGAAGGATAATTGAAAATCTCAAAGCTTGCTAAGTTTTGTTTCTTATAAATGTTCCAGCGAAACGTAACCATCACCACCCCCTAGTCTTGCCGAATTTTATCATCGATATTTATAATTACAGATCACCGATCGATCTGCACTGAAAAATAACATATTGCTTATAAAATTACCTTATATTGCAGTATAATGCCTGTACAGTATGGATGTTTTCAAAAGCCTGATCTCAACCCAGCTGCGATTCCAGAATTGCGATGTCGATAATAGTGCCGCCAATTACCCAACCCTACTTACTATTTTTTTTTGTACTGTAACCTTGCACTGTCTTCTTCATTGTCTGTAGTCTGTGGAGAAGGCATTCAGCAAAAATTTCATTGTATTTTAAACATATGCAGAGATGCCACCTTTGTTCAGCTGGCTGGAGTGAAATTTTAAATTTGAGACTAGTACGTCTGTACACACGTATGTAAGACTTTTTGCTACATTGTAAACAGTCTGAAATGGAATAATAAAGATTTGCCATAAGATTTCTTACATGAGCATTAGAATCGGAGAACAAGAGTGTCACTCTGCATATGACACTGCAAGAGAAACTTAAGCTGCCGTTAAATTTTAAAGACGCTGTACATAGAGGCACACAACAGTGTTCGGAATATATTTGTCTTGCCTCTGAAAATATTCAGTTTTCAATATCTCCCGACCACTCATTCTTAAAAAAAAAAACTGTACCGTGTATAATCGCATAGTTCCGGTGTTCTGTCGAAATGACCTACTTTGTCGAATTATCCTACGGTAGTGCTAATCGATAGTCCTAACCATAACTCTAACCCTAACCCCCTTAAAATCCTTACCCTAATCCTAACCCAAACCCCTAAAACCTAACCCTAATCCCAAAACGGTAAAACTGCGCATGCGCTAAATGGCTCGGTAGTACGTCTCGATGGGTAGTTCATCTCGTCAGAACACCGGGACAACAGGTGGACCATTCTGTCCTCAACATTTTTGGTGTTATTGCATCTCGCGTAGGTTCAAAAACGACTCGGAAAATGGACGCCAAATATACGCAGTGGCCAGGCTGCATAAGCCAATGCGTTACCAACGTGGAGAATATACCAGTGCCACAGGGGGGCGCCACATTATAAACAACAAGGACAAGTATCTGAAGCGTGACTGGTGATTGATGCCACTAAGGAAATTGTCAAGACTGACCGACATACTGGGAACGGCTTCGTCGCATACTTCTGCTCTTGCTGCTTACACAAACGCACAAAAAATACGGAGTCATTGAGACTTAAATCAGGATAATTTCGGCTGCCACTGCCCCTAATGGTCAGGTCATATACCCCCCTCCACGTTACCTGGCTGTCCTGCAGCATTGAGGCGGACCATGAGGTGGCGTGCATTGGGAATCAGGAGGTGGACGTCGGAGAGCACAGTGTCACTGCGGAAGGTGACCTGGTCCATATCTGGCGCAGGGCATCAGGACTTGATGGTGCTCCTGGAAGGCAAAGCACCGAGAGGAACTGTATAATATCTACCCAAGCCTGAACTGTAAGCTTAAAACGCCTCACTCAACAGTACAGCCAACGACACAGCCTAAGAAACGCTTGTTTCTATATAGGCTCCTCTCTGAATGCTAAATAAAGCCCATCTACTATAAAAAATTTGGACATGGAAGTCTGGAATGAGAACTATTATAGTAGGGAATGTGCTTTTTTTAGACGCTGAAAGAATTTAGTTTTTTTTTTAATTCATAGTGCACATAAAGTTGTTCACGGGAGACATAGTAAGAGTGCTACATTATATCTGGTTTACAATGGTTTACAATAAAAGCTCTTTTCCTGAAAAACAAGCGATATGAAATTCATGCATTCTGCAGCACGTAATTTAAAAAAATCCTGGGACACTGAGACTACCCCTCATCAAATCCCAGCAAATCCCTTCTCCTCTACCGTATCGAGTCTTGTTAAACAACCCTTTTGCTCCTATGGCTCAAAACTACGAAATTAACATATAAAAAAATAGGCTGCGAATTACTAGTTAGTTTGGAAATTCAAAACGCCATGCCGAATCGCACCCATTCCATGCCACTTACTTTGGTAATCTTCTCTAATGTACGCGTTTGCTATCCAAAATCATCAATCTCTCTGTAATTCCCAGTTAGTTTGAGACCCAAAGGACACTAGTGACACAAACAGTTTTGGTGAAACTTACGGGGATCTAGCGCCGCAAATCCCCGTAGCTGTCAAGTTTCAGATACTTGCCACACGCCGCCTTCAATCACAAGGGGGCACCTATCCAGATATCCGTCGAACTCTCGTAAATACCCGCAAAAACAAGCCGTTGTTCCAAAATAGCTATTATTAACTACTGCAAATTTATAAACAAAACTATTATTCCAACGTCACACGCACTGAAATAACATTTTACAAGTTTTGTATAATACTACATATTAGACGAATACCTTACACTACAAGGAGCGTCACATTAAATAGGATCCTACCTTGCAAGGGAAACATGTTATAAAAGGTTCCGCTGAGTTTGGATTTATACGAAATTTATTAATTTTATTTTAGATTATAATTTTAAATTCACATTATTTTATACTATATTTCATTTTAATATTTAGTGTTTGCAATTTGCGCATTATTTCTAAATTATAAAATAATGCATTTTAAAATTATTTCTAAATTTGCCTACGGTACCAGTGAGCCATTAGTCTTTCTGCAAAAGGAAATCCACACCTGGTCACACATCGTTAAAGTTTTATATAATAGTAATTCTGTGTGTTATCTTGAATATGAATAACGTACTCTAATTTTATAATCATTTCAGCCTATGCACAATGATGAATGGTTTCGTGTTTAGGAGCATTTATGAGTTTCATCCTTTTTAATAACAAAATAATACTTAATCTTTGCCTTAAATATATAAAGGAATGGATCTTATTCGATTACAACAGCTGCCTGGTACAGGGTATAGGGCACCAAAGTAGGCAGGATTGCTAACTCTGGTCAGCTGACTGGAGTTATATTTTCAATTTGAGACAAGTCTGCACACACATTTACAATATGTATGTAACTGCTTTATCATCTTAAAATAAATTACCTAAATAGTGGGTTTGCAAGCTGCCCTGACGATTTTTTAATTAGGTTTATGATAGATTAATATAAATTTCCTGTAAAAATTCGTGCATTAGCCTGAGAACCTGAAAGTGGAAGTGCGTGAGATGCGTGAGCCTGGAGTAGGAGTACACATTGGACGGAATGCCAGTGAGATGCGCATATACACCTCATGTAGCCTAAATACATGCTTTTGGAAAGACTCCAATGGAAACGTAAAATGTTGAAATTGACGAATGCAGCGTGATGAAAATATGAAATGACGCACTATTTCCCATTTGTACAGGTGCGAGGGCAGGTACATTTGAATGCTTATCTTCTCATATAACATTTGTTTTTCTCCCTCGAGACATACATATATACACGTGAAGCCCGGGATCCGAGCACAGGGGTAGCAAATTATGGAGCATATTCAGTACTTGTCAGCAAGAGAGTAACTTCGTATTGAACATTGGGAAGGTTAAGGTCCCCACCCATTCATCATATCAATATGATTTAAAAAATGGGGGGGGGGGGGGTTATTGGCCGGCCAATTCTGAATATTGGGGGGTTACAACCCCCACCTTCCTCCTCCCTGTATTTTAAGCCCATGCATGTCAGTATAATTAGCTATACGTTTTATTTTTAAAGGTCGTTGTGGCCGTGGCACAATAACAAGTAGTGCAGAACTAGAGTCAGAAAAGAGACGGTTTTCAGTAAATCCCAGCAGGGAGGAGGCGGAGAATGAGGGCAAAGCCTTTTAAAAAGTGCCACCTCCTTGTTAAATATGACAGCTGGTCATGGAGTTGGGTGACAGTCGACAGATAGAACTGTGATATAACTGACTAAAATATGTACTGCAAAGGTGTGGGCATTTGACACTTTGTCCCCTAACAGATTATCCTGAGCTACAGATTTCCACCAAGTCTGTCAAGATGAAGCTTACGCTGAACGCTTTGGCTATTTTCGTGGCTATCTCCGGTGTTTTGAGTTTCGCGTTTCTTGTCCTTGCTATAGGAACGGATTTTTGGTATATTATCGATACATCCAGACTGGACCGCAACTCCTCACATCTTAGTTCGCATTCGGGGTTATGGAGGACTTGCAACGGTAAGTAAAATGGATTTCGTGAAGACGAATCAACTATTTGGATTTTGATATATGATGGTTCTAAAATACAAATTCTATTCTAGCTCAAAGCCAATGCTGGCCATTCATAAACCCTTTTGGAAATTCAAACAACTACACGAATTCTGAGAGACAACTTCTTGGTAAGAATCTTTTAAATTCTAACCATAAATGATCACATCGTTGTGAGCTGTGTAACCAGACTGTAAAAAGCTGAGCAAATATAGTGCTACAGTTGAAATAGCAGACGGTGATTAGGGTGACTTTGAATCGGAAAGACTCTCAATTATCGCACTTTTTAAAACGACGCAGGGAAGATACTTAATGCAACTAGTTGAATAACGGCGTAGGAGAGAGTTTGAGGAAAAGATATTGGGGAAGACAACTTGTTCATTTAAATAAATGTGGGTATTTATTGGGGGATTAATGAAGGCAAATGAACTATTACGGGGTACACGCCCCCCACACAAAATATTATGTGAAGGACAGCATTGACCGGCACATGGTATTTACACTGATTTTTTTTTTTTGGTGAAATTGCTGCTGATTTTAACAATTGAGCTCGTTAGGCAGTGGTGGGCACAGATGTATACTTAAAAAAATATCTATCTTCTGTCGTAAAATAATTAAATACAGACTCGTTTCCTTCGTCCAACAAATTTGTTTGTCACAATTCCTTGGTTTGAAGGAATTAAATCTATGTGAGCTATTACAAAAAAATACCTTGGATTATAGTCTTTTTAAGAATAAAAACAATGGAACAATAGACCACATGCTCGCCTCATTTCTAGTTGCTGTTCCAGTGCCTTCATAGACCACCGTGTTATTCGCCTTGAGTAAGTGATGTCCGAATTCGTCTTTTTCTTGTAAAGACTTAAGGGCCAAGTTATTGATATCATGTATTCATAGTCAGGCTCTACTTTACCTTAATAAAACTGTCAACATGGGTGCATAGTTTCAACAATAAACACGCAAACACAAGCTGTGCAAAATATCTGTCATAAACAGTTCGCGAGACATTGGCCCGGCAGTTGCCATGGTGATAATGCCGTCCATTGAGACGGCGAGAGCTTGCAAATCGATCCCTGAACAGGGACTGGTGCGGGAACTGAACCTTCAGCTCCATGTGCAAGTATGGCAATGTTAATTATACTTACTGTAAATGTAGATGGTATTATATGGCATTTCGGGAGCTCTAGTTTTGTCAGTAAGGGTTTAAAAGTGAGTATAGATTCACTCCCGCAAAACCTTAAATGGACAAAATAACCAGACATGTTTACATATGTACGGTTATTCTTCTGCTAGGTGCATCTAGAACTGATGATAATGCAGAAATGTCCCAACCTATATTTGACCTTTAACATACCTATAGACACTACTTCCAACAAGACAACTTTAACCCTAGGTTCGTTGGAACAATTAAACTTTAGTTTGTTTGAGCTAATGGCGTTGATTTTGGTATGGATGGCAGAGACACGTTCCTACTAATGTTGTGGGAGTACGGTGGGTGTTTAGTGGGGCGCTCGATTCGGGGCCGATCTGATCCCTACCGATGTTGAAACCAAACCTGCCCCTTTAGTTTTGAGCCAGTGCTGCAAAGAATGACATTTGAAATGGCTGTCCAGCAGTTACATTTGTTGAAAACGAGTCAGCACGGGGGCAGACATTGTGCATCATTGCTTGACACCTACTGGACTTAGGGTTTGAATGTCAGCTCTGATCTATGTTTGTCGTGTTTGCGTATCTTCCTCGTGTAGCTCAAGTTACTCCAATTTCCTCGCGGTCTAAAGACAAGCAGACATGCTAACTGCACCCTGAATTGTACCCTGCATTGCCCCCACTAAGTCTGATCATGCTTATATATGAAGTACAGATGGATATCTTAGCACTAAATAGATTTGATTTGTATTCCTGTATTGATTCAACTGGATAGTAAAACAACTAACACTTTCCCAAGCCTATAAATCAGCCTGAGCCAGAGGAACTGTTTAGTAGACCTCTCGGGTGGTATATAACAAAACTACGTGCAAAAAAAAACATTAAAAAAAAAACAAAAACAATAATGTTTTCTACATCTGCACCTGAACGAGTCACACACAGTACTCTTTCCAAGTCTGCACAAATAACAAAAAGGCTGAATCACTTTAATTACACAAACCACTTACCACGGAAGAAGAAAGTACTGAAATACTGAAAAGAAAGATTGTCTTCTGAAATTACCTTACAGTTTCCGATGATAAAAGAAACCACTTTTGCTTTTATTTTAAATAGGTCTAAATATTTTGAACAGTCTTGCTGCGACAGTAAAGGGAAATAAATTATGTTCTCTTTAACCAGTCATTACATTTATGCATTCTGTATTCTGTACGTTCACCGCAGGCAATTTTGCCTAATCTGGAGGTCAGGTGTAGCAATATGGCCAGAATTACTCCGTTCATTCCAAGTGCAGGCCGAATGCATAGTATTTTACACTGCATAGCAGTTAGGCAAACCATCGTATTTTGGCGACGTCCTGTAAATCAGACTCGTGACCACAGCTCTTTAAACACATATTATACCGAGAATCAAATGATCAAATTACCGCTTTTCACAGAAGTACCCCCACGAAAATGTGTGTTGGGAACTAAATGACAAAATGACACACATTAGCGGGAGCACACGGGAGAGGATGCGCTTGCTACCCTTTTGTGTGTCAGCCGTGTTCCCACCGTATTTTGGCCAGCAGCGAAACAACGGCGTTAATTATGCATATTCACAATGTACATCCTATAATAACTCCTCTCATTATCCGTGTTTCATATTCAAGTCATATTTCTCAGGGAAAACAGTTTTATTATGAAGTCGCCTTCTATTTTGGGGCTACCGTGGCAGCTATAAGTCACCTTGGTTTTATGCAAAGAGAACAGCTGGCAGGGGTAATTATATTAATTAACATCCCACGCAGTTATGGCATTATTGTATGCAACGTTTTACAATACTTGCTAGCCAATAATTGCACAGACGGTAACATAAAGTGAAATGTCACGGGGTTAAGGTTTTAACCTTAAAGGAAAGTACAGTATGCGCAAATGCGCAAAGAAAAAATGGGAAAGGAAGGCAAAACATGCCGTTGTTTGTATACGGAAAGAGGAGCCATTAAGGAAAGGGTTCACTTCTCTGGGATATACCTGCAAGGTCTGTCTTAAAAAATACGACAGTAAATAAAACACACACACACACACACGCACACACACACACACAATGACATTACGTCATTGGTAATCTTCATTTATGAGCAGGAAACATCTGCACATGTCTAATATGATTGTCCAGGAAGACCAGAGGTGGTCAGTCACCGACCGCTGCAGAAGCAAAAGAATAAATCAGAATCAATCATTATATCATATATAATTATATCATATATAATTCAAGCTATAGACCTACGTCCACTGACAGCAGAAATCAGTGCCTTGCATCTCAATGCTGCTAATGGAGACATCTAATATGGCTTATGAACAGACAAGAAAATATCAGACGCCGGAATATTGTAGGGGTTTATTAACGCGAAGCAATTAAACCACGGACTTCCAAGCAGGCACGTGCGGACTGCCCAAAGGTGTCTGTCCCATTCGCCCGAACGATCAAAGGTGGCCCGATTTTAGTGTTGGTTTCGATGGTCATTAACAACCACACTAAGTTTACTGAGGGACCCCCGTCAAGCTCCCTCATCTTGAAAACGGCATCACTTCATGTGTTCGGGTTTACTTAATGAATATTGCATGTACGCCTGCATTTTGCTCATATGCCGAAACTTATAAACTTAAATACGTGGAAGCAATTTCAAATATCAGTAAATGTATCCGGCTGTCTTAACGTTTAATTGCAACAGAAGTATCATCTTTGAACCCTTGTTGAGTCAACATGATCGTAATCAATGCGCCTAATAGGCTTATATAGTTAACCACAGCAAATCTGATTTTTAGATGTTTAAAGCCGAAAGCCAATGGGGACCTAAAGGTTCTTGTTCTGCAGTTGTCTTCTTCGTCCCACAGGGATGCACGGTACCTTCGTCATCCTACTGCCTCTGAGCCTGATAATGATGGCGGTCGGCGGCATGGTCAGCTTCATCAGCATCCTGGCCCGGGCCAGAGTGATGCTGCTACTTACCGCAGTTTTTCTCTTGTTCGGGGGTAAGCGGATCCTGCCTCTTTGGCAAAGGGGGGTGGGGAGGGGCGGGGATGGTAATTGGTTTGGTCTGAGATGGGGGCCCAATTTGACATCCTTTCACCTGGTCCAAAATCTCTTGAGGCTCCCCTTCTCCTTAGGGTTGAGGGCTCTCATGACATTTTGGGTCTAGAGTGTTAAGTTCTTTAGATGGAGCGTAATGAGACGTTTAACTAGGGGAAATTAACTTCACACTTCTTTTAAACAAAATTCCCTAGCCTCTACATTGCGAAGCATTTGGGAAGTGTATAAAATATACATAAATGTGTATTTTAGCATCTGATTGAAACAAAATCCCCTTGGGAAATTGTAACAAGAAGAATTTTTCTTGTGCAAACTGAAAATAATTAAAATGGTCTGTAAAATAATTATTTAGACCTCTTGTTTGCACTGCAATATCTCAAACCATTTGAATTAATTAAGAGCGACAATGTTCGCAAGACCGGGAGCTCGCCGCCTTGCTGTTGGATCTGCATTGCAGGCGTCAGTGCTGAAGCTTCCTCGTGTGCAGCTCACGCAGCTTTTCTCACTTACCTGGGAAATGCCAGCCTTTGACTGCACTTATGTCCGTTAATGGAACAGAACGTGTAAGCATTCGCCCGTGAATCACTCAAGATGCCCCGATGGTTTGTGACTTCGAAAAGCTTAAGTAAACGCCTTATATTTTTACTTATATGCGTTAATGACCATGTGAAAAATTATTGGCAGACGATTTATGGATTCATAATTCACTACTTCCTTCAGGTGAGCTATGGATTTTCAGCACTGTAAATAATAGCTTGTGTAATTATAGACAGTATATTGTTATAATACTCAAAATAATTAAACAAGCCCCGGTGGTTACTCACAGAACTATTGTACCCATCTGACTGACTGTGGACCAAAAGGGTTGTGGATTTTTTCTGCAGCACATGGAAAGCCTGAACCCCCCCCCCCCCCCCCCCCCCCCCCCCCCCCCCACCCCCCCCCCCCCCCACCCCTTCCCCCCGCCCCCTCCCCCCTCTGTGGGCCCTATCCCGTCCCCCTCCCGGCGC
>JAABNY020000045.1:17036694-17052734 GCA_015164015.2 Brevimyrus niger | reverse complement strand
CTCCTCGTGTGGGGGGTCGGCCCGGGTGCGGGGCGGGCAGGGGGGGCGGCCCCGGCCCCGCCTGTGCGCCCCGTAGAAGGCGGGGGGGGGGGGGGGGGGGGGGGGGAGGAGGCTGCTGGTGAAAATAGGCAGGTGGCAGGAAAACAGTCCCTACGCTGACACCCAAGCATGTGCCCATTGGTGGAAACTAAAGCAAGCTATCACTCCAAAAAAAAAAAAAAACCCCACAAAATTAAATTTTTATAAAAAATACAATGCATGATTGAAATCTAGCATTTTTCTATCTAAACTAAACTTAATCTTACCTAATTATGGTGTTTCTCATTCTGATAGTGCCATTACTAGTTCAATAGAGTCAATTCCTTAAATAACCAGATGATAAGCAGTTTTAAAGGGATTAATGAGCAGTTGAGCAGTGAGCCCTTTTGATTGGATAATGCTGTGGGCCGGTTGCCCCGGCAACACAGCTCGTGGCCCTCACCCTGCTGCAGGGCCCTGAGGGCGGCGTAGCGGTGGTTCTTCACGCTGGTCTTGCTGGCCTGGCCGGACGCCCTCCTGCACACCTCCTGGCTGTAGTACTGGGTGCGGCAGTCGGCACTCAGGTGGGCAAAGGCGCCCAGGTGCTCTGGCTTCAGGTGAGCCTGGTAACGCTCCAGGAAGACCAAGGGCTTGGATCGGTACTGCTCCAGCAGGACAGCCCGCCGCTCCTCAAGCGTCATGTCAGGATCCCCGAGCTGCTGGCTCTTCACCGGGTTCGCACTGACCGCCACTGCCTCGATCATATCGGACAAGGCACTGGGACACTCATCCTAAACAGGAGTCAGAGCGTGATGTCACTGCAAGGGACTGCCATGTTGGCACTTACCAAACCAGGAGGTCTTAAAGCCAGTAACTACCTCTGGCTTACTGGTCTAATAATTATGCTGTTTCATACTAGGATTACCCCAAAAGCAGCAGTAAGGTAATTTCTAAATATATACCTCACATGAGGATGTCTCTAGTTATAAATATTGTAATTTTTGTAGGGCGTTGTTTTCATTAAAAATATATTTAAATGCACACAAAACCCGCCAGGACTTCTAATGACGCTCGAGGGAGATGTTACTACCAAATGCACTTTGTATTTATGAAATTTTAATCTTGAATTTTTGCGAGGCTGAATTTTTCGAGTCATCAGAAATACGGCGATGAGCATTGCAGAGACAGTTAAACTCCACGGCTATACTTTATTTTTGTAACATTATTAAAATGACTTTACCTGTGTACTCTTCGGCTTTTCATCATCGTCCGCCGTTTCACGCGCTGATGCGGAGCCCCGTGCTTCGAAACTGGAGCCTCCCGATACCGTTGACCCGGTGCACGGTTCGATTTCACCCCACATGCCTATGATGAGCCATCCACGTTTCATATACAAGTTAAGTTTAGCCTGCAATGCATATAGGCGTATTTTATGCAGATGCTTATGTATACATCAAATGTATATAATAATGTACACTGCAGGCAGTTGTACTATAATTTCACATCGGTAAATCTTGCCTAGGAAATAACTTGGATAATCTTCGGCACGGCAAACATTCGCCAGCTGTTTAATTACATGAAAATTATTTAAAGCACGGAGTTACCTTCTTTTCTCTAGCAAATGCACCTTCCTTTTTAAGCCGAATAAAACATAAATCACAGAATACTCAACAATGGTACTGGATGTAGTTAATTACTGCACATCATTCTCGAAGTTATAATAATTTATTTACTTGCTAAAGTTACAACGTCCAAAAATCTTGACGGCTGTTTCTACAATCCCATGATTTCTGCTACACTTGTCCGTCAATATTGTCAGTCCCCGGCGCAGGCTATACGTGGGAGAGTAGTTCCCCCGCTAATAATTTGTAGTTATAGGAACGTTTATCGATCGTTGCGATTAATGTAGCCTATGGAAATAGTCAATGTTCCCAGAACGTTATCCCGCTTCTTCGACTTCTAGCACAACTAAAATTAATATTGTAAAAGCCAATGAATGACATGGTAGAGCAGCGAGTAACACCGTCACTTTAAACACAAAAGATCATGGACGGCGTATTCGTAATATATACTTATATAAGTTTTATAGATTATAAAAAAATATATTTTATTATAAAACGTTATCTGTATCTCAACCTTAATTATGTGAAAAGGGTGTTCAGGTAATAGTTTTATCGTGTTGACATTGACTGAACCTTTGTTAAAGTGTAAGACGTGGAAATAACGTTCTCTGCCAAATCGGAGAAGACCTTTCATATATTCATAACGTTGGCTAATATTCTGGAAACGTTTCTTGTTACCTGGGTCCGCGTAGCTATACCAGGGGTATTGTTTGAATTAATAATTATTGTGTTTTCTTAAAACACCACTGGATGGTGCTATAAATACACAGAAGAGAACGTTTGTGTTCTTGTCCTTAACACCCTGAACAGGATACAATTTAAAAGACATTTCAATAACATTCGCAATTTAGGCCCACATTTTATAAGATTCAGAATGACAATCAATCTTTGAATCAAAATTATACTAAAACTTTCATGTATAACCATTGTTCTTGGTTTAAGTGACAAATAGCTACAGGAGTAGTAAACAAAAGATATTTATTAAAAATAAATAAACCAATGAGCATGATGCAATATATTACATTGTAATATGTGATTCAGGCCATTTTTGAATAAAAAGAAAAACATTTTGAATAAAAAGTAATTTCATTAATCTAGAATAAAAAACAAACATTGAAATCGAGGGAAACGATCGACTTCTAAATTTCAAAGCTTTTCTAAAACTATTTTTTTTCCTACAGCTAATCTTCCTTGCACGCTCATATTTTTAGTTTTATTATGGATATATATTAACGGCAGTTAACGGCAACATAACTAAACACGTAACTTCAAGTAGAGAATAAGACAAAGATAAATACGTTCATTTCTTCCCATTCATGGTCTAAACAGACTATGGCTTTTCAGCGATTATCGTACAAACGCTCACAATACTCATTTCATGAAGTTACAACAGAAAGCCAGCTCACGTGATACATATGTGAGACTAGTTCCACACATCTACACCCCAAACGTGTATTGGAAAGACAGAACCGTTTACATAAACGCTGACACAATATGTGAATGTGCGGTCACTACTAAGAGCAGGTCCTTGTGTAAAGAAGCAAGATACTTTACTTTTTTATCATTTTAATCTTGACAGACTACACCCCTTCTGTACATGTCAAACAACCAGTCTCAAAAATAATAATTATCATCAATGCCATTGATGTTGATTTTAATCTGGTTGTCAGCAAATGAATAATAAAATAACATTTCAGAGAAAACGAGAAATACAAGAAGTGTCCCTTTGTTACCGTGCGCTGTTTCTAGATTCTCGCGCTGCCAGTTCGATCTGTGCTAATTAGCTCAGCACCTACTGGAGTTTCCGCAAGTCATCTGCACATCCATTAGAAAAGTCCATTTGCGCTACACAGCATCAATGCTACGTCTGTTTTAGCCATTTTACTTCTGGACCTGCAAGGCTTTTGCTAATTTTTCCACGTCACCAGTTAACGGATATCAGCATCGGCTACATAAAGCTATCGATTGCAAAATATATTCGCAGGATCATTATTATTAGAATGTTAGAACGTACACGTTCTTATTTAGACTTATTTTCTTTTAGCCGGTAAAAAAAAAATCTGTCCAGTTATTCAGCCAAGCAATGCAAGCCAGTGAATAAAACCGGGCCTCTTATGTAAAACAGGGAGCGTAAACCAGGGAGAACATCTTCGGCGTATTAAATGTAAAAATATTGGGAGTATTTTTGTGTCCTTAATTAAAATGAAAGAATAATCTACCACAAAGTTGCTCTTAAAAGATGCCACAAGATATATTATATCCCATAGCTTTACCCACACAACTGACTACCAAGATCACGTTCGCCTTTTTGTGACTAGGCGCCGTTAAAATTAAGTTAATATTATCGATCGAGTACTTACACAACATGTAATACCATCGATAAAAACGAGAGATGTGCAGCGCTCATCTTTGAATCGATGTTTTTTCTTGAAGTATTAACAGGGAGTAAAGTCTCCGCACACCGTTGATGTTCCGAGGCGCCAAAATGCGCGAGCTGTTTCTTATCCTACATTATCAGCAGGACGAAATTCTTTGGATGTGCACGCGTTCAACGAGTGTAAATATTAATTAAAATACTTCATTTTATTGCAAGTGAAACAAAAACACACAAATAATTCAGTGTTCTGTGAGGAAAACACGTTTGCCATTACTATGGACTGTATATTTGAGGCACTACTGCGTATTCCCAAGCTTTTAAATATCAATGCTTCTTCTGAGGTAAATGTTTATACTCACAATAAATTTCATTTCAAAAGTACCCTTTAAGTATTTTTAAAAAATCGGAATTGTTTTTACTAGTACGGGAAGATTCAGATTAAAAATATTTAAATATCACCTAGCTGTGTAATTTTCAAAACATATAAATACTGAAGAGGTTTCCTACTGTGTACATATTAAAATTATTTTCCCCCTTTCTTCCTATCAAAGCCTAAACTACTCATTAAAGTGTGGGAGAGCTATAAACATTGCATTTTCATACAAAAAGCCCGGAACCCACAATAACATACTAGTCTGAAGGCCAAAATTAGTCAAAAAAGGGTCTTCGGCCATGTAAAATCATTGGTATTCATGCAAGTTTATACTTGTACATGTGATAAATATGTTACAAACTTCAGATTTGTTCTAATCCCCTAAGTAGTCTCACTGATACAGTTGAGTACCACAAAAAAAAGCCACAAATTTCTCCTTCTGTGTGCAATATAATCAAATATTGTTTGATAAGTGAGAAACTTCACGTCCTGTTTAAAATTAGTTTCTGAACTCTTGTCAAAACCTGAAATTCCCAACTCTAAAGGCACCACTTCAAGGCGGAAAATTCAAATGGTTTTAGTGGGACATCTAATTGGATTCCTTGAATCACACCATAACATCATGACCAATTGACTTTTTTGTAACAACTTAAGCCCTACTCCCAACAACTACAAACATAAAATACAATACAGGAAAACACACTTTGTGACAATTATTATTTGATTGGCTATTCAAAGTGTTTCATGTACAGTCAGGTTGGTGGTAAATTCCCAGTGAGTTCATGTCAATAGCACAGTTTTCAGAAGGGGAGAAAAATTCATAAAAGTGTAGTTAAAAGTTTGTCTCCTTTTGAATGAAAAAGGGTTGGTTGTTCATCGTTCTGGTCACACTGCACTTCCGGTGGGAATTCCATATATTCACACAATCTCTTTGTAATAAATTGAACCCTGAATATCACTTATTGCACTCGGGTTACAGAAAATTAGTAGTTTGGTTTTCAGTGGATTTCATCAATACAAAAGATCTGTGTTCTCAACAGAATAAAAAAATAAACTTAAATTTTCAGCAGCTCTATGTATGCAAGAATCAATCCAACGACTGCTGAAATAATAATAAAAAAAAACTGTACATTCACAAAAGGACAACAAAACACCAACCCACTTCAAATTCAAACTGGTATGTGCAAAACGGCACTCATCTCTATAAAAATATGTGCATATGAACACAGCTATTTTCTTCAATGGTACAATATTTTCCTGTTATACCACAAGATGTACAGAACATGTACAAGTTTTTTCTGAAGATGTACCTTAACGTACTGTGTCTTTAAGGAAATGACAGTAAATAAATAAATCTATAAAATAAAACAAGTTGGTACATATTTTGGAACCCAAATCAATGTGATTGAGCCATGGGAAGTAAAGATCCCAGTGCGAAAAGAGTTAAATTGCATATCCAATGGAAAGTACTGGAACCCAGGTCGGGTGGGCTCCCTCTGTTCCACACAGAGATGCAGTATCTGACAAGCTCCGGCTATGCCACAGCGTCATCGATATCTTCAGTCCTGGTGCCCACCACTCCAATGAGGCCCCTCTTCCGGAGTGGACT
The DNA here is from genome assembly GCA_015164015.2 of Brevimyrus niger. Lineage (NCBI taxonomy): Eukaryota > Metazoa > Chordata > Actinopteri > Osteoglossiformes > Mormyridae > Brevimyrus > Brevimyrus niger. Next base: position 17,046,735 of record JAABNY020000045.1, on the reverse strand, counting down.
CCTGGCAGGGCTGGCCAAAGCAGGGTCATTGGCCTCGCCAGACCGAACGTTCGGACTGTCCTGGACCCCAGCTTCCCGGCCTGCAGAGCAGGATGATGAGCCCAGTGGCTCAGAATCCCGAGAGACATCTGCCACAATGTTCCGTGCATTGATGTCCGGCAACTGCAGTACAGACAGGTGCCCACGGCTGCCAGGACAGCGCCGGAGGCTCTCGGATTGGGAGGCGACCTCTGCAGGCTGCAGCGCCTCCTGCAGGTCCAGTGTGGGGTCACCACGCTGCGGGGGCAGCTCGGAGGAGGGGGTTCTCCTGCGCAGCAGCGTGCTGGTCTCAGGAGGGGGAACGAGGGAGACGGTCGCAAGCTCCGCCTCCCGGGGCGGCTCCACTGAGATGCAAGGTGGACTCATCTTTTTCTTCCTGGGGGCGGTTTGGCTCCGGGTTGGAGCGGACCTTCCCCGGGATGAGCCTTGCCATGGGTGGTGGGTTGGAAGCCCGAGGACTGAGCTGTCGGCATCACCATTTTTGGCAAAGCGGCAAATCTCGATAGAGTGACGGCGAGCCTCGTTGGCCCCAGAGGGCTTGGCCAAGAAGCCGGTGGCATCCACGCTAGAGAACTTCTTCGGGTCCTTCTCCTTGGTCCGGCAAGCCGCCAGGTGGGTAGAGCTGCCTCTCCTCGGCAGCCGGGCAGCAGGTGTGGCACACGGCGAGAGCGAGTGGCTGCGGGCGGCTGGCTGGCTGCATCCCCCCCGGCGCCGGGCTGAGCTGTTGATGTGCCAGACTTCCTCATCAGTTGGGTCCTTCAAGCTGGGAAGCAGGCCGCCGGGGATGGCAGCTCGGCGTGAAACACGGTTTTGGCCTAGAACTGGACAGCGGGGGTACATGCTGCCCTTGTGAGGTCGTGAGGATGGTGGAGGGGAACCCTGTGGGCTCCCAGCTCCAGAGGACGCCATCCAGGGCAGTGATAGAGTCAAGCTGTCTGCCATTGGAGCTCGTATATCTCCAGACTGCCTTTCCAGGCCATCAAAGCTTCTGGCCTCCAAAGAATCCTTTTTCATCATCTTCCTGAAGTCCTCCTGGAGGAAATATGACAGCCTGAGAAACAGTTCAGGGTCCACGGACCGTGTTGACCATGCCGGTAGGGCCGCCTCATTACCTGTTGGCGGCGCGACTTGCTGTTGCCCAAGTAGGCTTTCATCGGGGGTGGCTGGATCCTTGGCCGGCCCCCGTCGTCACACTGTGTCTGGGGAGATGCTCCAGGCACCTGCAGCAGGAAGCTCTCCCCACAGGGTTGGGACTGAACAGAAGTTGTGGAACCTGCAGAAGCGGAAAGGCAAACCACGGGGATGGGTTTCTCCTGCTTGCAATGAGTCTGACACAGGTCACCTGAAATTTGTTATCAAGTGCTATTGTGATTTGCAGTGACTTGATACTAGGGATAGCATGTCCTAAAAACTTCTGGGACATAACTAGTGCAGTGACCCCCAGTCCTTGGCCATGAGTCTCCCCCGCCCATAAAAACAAACTCATCCAAAGGTAGCTTAACTGGGCCCTTCAACATAAAGTCTTCACCTCATGCTGACTCAGCTACCATGAATGGTTAAGACATTACCTAAATGAAGACTTCTGCCAATGGGACCATCCTCCGGCAAAGGATAGGGGGCGCTGGCTGGTCTCACGGGCCGAAACATGTAGCTATCATTAGGCAACGAGTGCATCCTGGACACAGACATCTTCTGCAAAGACAGCGAGTCCTCCTTGGGCTGAAAATACCCTCCATCCTGCAGGCATAAAACCCGGTTTACTCATTCATTCCTTCCTTCTTTCATCTCAATAACATCTCGAAAATTGGAGCAGGCTATCTGAATAAGGTACGGTGGCCTGGGTGATGATTTATGAACCCCAGCTGTCTACATTTCAAAGAACACATAAGAGCTCGAAAAATCTCCTCTCTTCTGCAATGTTAATTTTCATTCTGTGTGTTGTTCAATGACCTAAAGTTTAATTTTTGTTTTGACTGCCTTAGAAAACCCCCAGTTATTTTTAACTTCTTTGTCCTGGAGTCTCTGCCGCGTCACTGGCATCCCCTGCACGATGACTGACAAGAGGAGTAATGCCTGCATCCATCCACCAAATCACCACTTACATGCTTTAAAGCAGAGGGTGACTGACAGGGCTTTCAGCACGGCCCCTGTCTGGAGAAGCCAGTGGACGCTGATTAGCTGTGTTTGCCTTCAGATCGAATTAAAGACCCCGGCGTTCTGCCGTGTTCTCCTTCTGCCGGCTCCATGTGGCAATTAAAGTCCCATCTAGTGGATGTTTCGCTAAATGATTTTTATTTAGGGACTGGATAATGGACAAGATTGGCCCGCTGCTGCTGAACCAAGCCTCCAGCAGATACTGTATTACCGGAGCAAACCAGGTGATGCCGGAAGAATGAGTCATGTGACCAGATTCTTCTTCATCACCCCTTTCAGTGCCAGAGCCCCTATGGCTATATGGCAAATCGTTCCAACTAGATGCCCCTGGAGGAGCAAGCACAGTCACTAGCCTGATCTGGTGAGCCAGAGCGTGGTGTCATGTAGGTGGGCCGATTCTCCGGTCCCAGGTCCAAGCTGTCCGAGGCCGCACTGAATCGGCGCTCCTCCTCTGCTTCTATCTCGGCGTCCAAGTCGTCGTCGTCACTCATTTCCTTGTTGCTCTCCTCCAGGTGCTTCATGAGCACGGCCACCACCACGTTCACCAGCACGAACTGGGCGATCAGCACGAAGGTGACGAAGTAGAGAGGCGAGAAGATTGGCAGGTAGCTCAGGCAGTGCTTATCCTCGGGCCTGCACTCCCGCAGCGTGTCCTGCAGAGGGCAGCACATGTCCTGGATCACCTTCCCGTCCGTAACATTTCACACTCCTACGTCAACTTCAATTCGCCGCACTTCGGCATCTCATACTCAAACACGACGTTCCTCCAACGTGACAGTTCATCATCACATTCTCCTACATCAGCTTTCTTCACCATCCCACACCTCAAGAAGACTCCTAAACATACCGGGGCCGATTCTAGGATCTTCTAAGTGGTGGTGGTGGGGCCCCCTTATCATTCGGCAATGATATGTTTTGAATTGGTGAGTGACAGTGCAAGGGGGGCACTCAGCGCACTTGCCTTCATAATGCCGTTCCAGTTGTCCCCGGTGGACACCCTGAACAGGGTCAGGAACGCCATCCCAAAGTTCTCGAACGTGGCGTGCCTGCTCAGACCTTCACAGGGGTTGTCTTCTGTACATTCTAGAATGTAAATCGGAATTATCAATAATGCCCCCGGCACAAAATCAGTATACCATTAGCATAAAACAGGCATCAAATTCATTAGTTGTGAAAGCACGCCGTGTCTCCATGTTCCGCTTTGCTTAAAAAAACAGATCTTAATGGCTGCGTATTTTTTTCAGAACCGATCCTGACTTATTATTTTTCTCAGCCGCTCACCCCGAAAGATATGCGATTCTCTGTTATCTCAAGTGTTACATTTTTCATGACCTGCCTTTCGAAAGCGCGTCAGGAACCGCGGCAGAGCACCCTTTCGGCGTGCAGAGCCCAATATTGCGGCTGGCTTTTTATGCTCTTGTGCAAAAACCACGCTTCTTCTCCCGCCTGTACCTTTCCCTGCAGTGTTACCATGGTGACCGGCGAACGTTTACATTGTCTCCCGACGCTAGCCCCTAGTTAGCCGCCGCACAGACCAGCAGATATGAGATATGTTATTGAAATCTTAAAATTGCTGCTAATGTGATTTGACATTTCTGACTATGACGCGGCAGCTTTTTGTGTCTTTTAAAGCAGCTCTTGCAGAGAACGGCGACCTATTTTATGGGAGCGGCCATACTGCGGTGCCCATAAGGCCGTAACCGTGGCGGTTTTCGCTCTCTGACGGCGGAAGAGGCACAGCAGGGCCCAAGGTAACAGGAGGCCTGGACGTGGTAATGAAAAAACGTGTGGATGATCACTTCACACATAAATACGGTTTTGATGCCTCTACACAAACAGGGACACAGTGACAGCAGGTCTGCTCGAGTCGGAACGCGTTCTCCAGGCGGTTCTCCACTGAGCTAATCTTCGATCTGGAATATAACAGACCATCACCATTCTAAATAAGGACCCATGAGAAAGTGTCTCATAATCTAACCACCCACTGCACAAGTTTCGTACCCTTATAGACTCGTTTGCACTATAAACAAGCTGTTATGTTTCTTCTGAAAAAGGCCAGTTCTTTATTCTTCTTAATGTCTTTGTATTTTTACATTTAGATTTTTAGTCGCATGTTTAATTTGCTTCAGTCATGACACCACCTGCAGCCAAAGAAATTCCTCGTACTTCTCTGTTCTTGGCAAATAAAAAGATTCTGATAAGAGTATGTCGCTGCCGTATTCCTGTCAGGATCCTGCAGATTCATTTAAATAATAAACCAGGCACATCTTTCACAGAGTGTATCTGGACGACGCAGATCTGAGTGCAGATCTCGGCAGTTGCATCTCAGATGTTCTGAGGAGGAGAGACACCAACCCAGCTTCCCGAAGAGCTCCACGCCCAGGGCCGCATAGATGAAGAACAGCAACATGAAGAGCAGCCCCAAATTCCCCACCTGGAAGTGGAGAGAAGCGGATGATGCAGGGCATGATGGGACAGCGGAGGTCGCAGAGACATGTAATGTGCTGGACACACCTGCACACACTTAGCCTTCCGCACGCTCACATTGACACACACACACACACACACACACACACACACACACACACACACACACACACACACACACACATACCTGTGGTAAGGCTTGGACCACTGTGTCCAACAAGGCCCTCATCCCCGTGGCCATCTTCAGCAGCTTCAGCACTGGTGTGGGGGGGGGGGGGCATTGGCATGGAAACAGTGAGTGAGGGGGGTTCAGACTTAAGAAATCATACCAAACCAAAACATCCTCGCTATGCAACCACGACGGGTGGAGGGGGTTACCTCTGGCGATCCTGAGGACCCTCATGATGCGGATGATGGTGGGATTTATGGGCAGAGAAGCGTTGATCTCAATCTCCTCCAGCGTGATCCCCATGATGGACAGTAAGACAATTCCCAGATCCAGCTGGTTCCACCTGGGAGAAGACGGGCATTCCTGTAACCCTAATCCACCACTGAATGATGACTCACAAGTCACCTGCTGCTTTATCTGCCCCCTTGCAAAAAGTAATTGAAACAATTTCAACATATCAACATATAATATGACCATCTCGGTTTTTTTGGTAGCATTTGGATGCAATTTGGCATGACATCCAGCGACATTGACCAGTCTTTAATGATCTTGGGGTCTTAGTACCATTACTGAATTAACACCTGAATAAGCTTATCTTTTGTGGTACAGTCCATTCCACGAAAGCCCATTGAAAAAGTGATTAATGAAGGCATAGTTTCGGCTTTACAGAAGGAAACTTATAATCAGACTAAAAAAACGATTACTTGTTTCAAGTAATTTACACAAGGTTGTAGTTATACAGCAGGAAATTTTCTGAAGTATTTCTACTTAATTACTTCAATGCTCTTATAGAAAGGACCCTCAACAGATTTGAACTATTGACCTTCAAGTTCCTACTGGGCTATGTGTTGCCCACCGTCCCCAAGAGGCAGGGTTTGCCTTGCTGTCATCCCCAGAGTTAAACTGGGAGAATGGATGTCACATCCTTCAGTGGAGCTTCAAAAGGCAAAGCACCAAGCCATTTAAGATAATTTCCCCATTAATGGAAAATAACACTTCACTGCGGGTGACAAACACCTCCCCTCTAATGGGTGATAATAAGCTCCAGGCTTTCCACTTCAGACTGGTGCTGCTATAGGCCTCGCTGATGTCAAGCTTCACTGTGAGCCGGGTGATGACGTCTACGGCCCAGGAAGCTCCACCCCCTGGCGAGACCCGCTACCTGTCTTTGAAGAACCGGCGGAATCCGAACGCGATCAGCTTGAGCAGGGCCTCGAGGATGAAGATCACGGTGAAAAAGTAGTTGCAGTACTTCAGCGCCACCTCAAGGTACTGCGAGGCGAAAAAAAGCGGGTCACGGGTCAACGGCTTGTTCCATCCCACCACATTTGCGGAAACCATCATCCTTCAGGACGTCATATTTTCAGACCCCAACCAAGGGGTTTTTAACTCTGGACACGGAGCACCTAGGATTAGGTTTTTTTTTGTGCCAAAGACATGGACTGGACTGCGGATCCCTGAGGACTGGACTGCGGAACACTGACTTAGACCTACTGCTGAAATATTTCATATTTTCAAACGAAAATTTTAAGCCTGCGATGACTTAGCAGACATATTATACGAGTAAAACTGGCAGAATACATTAGTACAAACCTTACAGGTAACTAAATCAATGACCTCAGCAGAGGTCGAGCGTGAAGGTGCACTGTACTGATAAGAAGACAAGCCAGCAAAAGAAAATTGTCCAATTTCAAATGGTAGCATAGTAGCAAATGTAATTTTTGAATCATTCGATGCTCTAAAGCAGGATTCCTTAACCTTTCCGAACACAAAGACCAACTATTCAGCATTTATCATGTTGGAGGCCTGGGGGGCAGGGCTCCTCAACCCTCTGCAAATTTCATGGACCGGGGGGGGCTCTGTATATTTTACTGTGCGATTCAGTGGTTGGGAAACCCTTCCTTAAAGTATTTACTAAGTTCTGGTCTTCGGAATGATTAAGAAGCTGAACGATTTGTTAGAACTAGTTTCTTTGCACAAAAATCTGCATTAGTTGAGGCAAATGTTTGGAACCAGTTCATTTAAGTAATTGTATTTCACACAACATACTTAAAACAACAGACAGATATGTGGCAGTAATAGAGAAATCCAGATAGTCTTTTTTGGAACTGACAAATGAAAACTTTGTTAATAATCAGGCTTGGTGCAACAAAATCACATGGTCACTTCCCAGGTTTGAGATGCTGTAGCACTGGAAGCACGTGTGGTTCACTGAGGTAGAAGGGAGCTGTAAGGATTTGCCTACCTGCGGCTGCCTATAGTGCTCCAGAGACATGGTGACCACGTTGACGCCAATGATGATGGTGATGAAGATGTCCAGGTAATGGTTGGTGCACAGTGTGTGGATGTAGAGCCGGGCCGGTGAGTAGTCGGCGTAGTAAGGTCGCTGTTGGGCTTCTTTTTTTTTTGGGGGGGGGGGAGACAAAACTGAACTGATTACATGGCTGCTTGACCTCACATGACCATCAACCATCCTCTGTTGGTCCACAGAATTCTACAGCACATGCCTTTCATGCTTATACCAAATTAAACCATCAGAATTCAATGAAAACCCATCATTTGGTAACGTTGTATGTAACATTGCATGGCTGTTGCATACAAGGTGCATCAACTCTCTTCAGAGCCCATGCTCGTCCACAGATCTCCTCAGTGGGACTGAAGGCCCAAACCAGCCTGGAAATCTGCCATGTCTGTGTCTCTCTCTCCGGGGACACACACACAAATATCTGGAATAAAGGGCGCTTTTCAATAAAATCCAGAATGGGTTTTGGTTGTTTGGGAAAATGTGAACCGAAGGTACGAGGAAATAAAACGGCAGGGGAGTCATCCATCTGAGGAAAGCTGAGGGTGGAGATCTGGTTCTGGACTTATGGTCTGGTGACATGCAGTCAGCTCATAGACAGGAATACACTTCTTGACAAATGAGCATGTTTTCGATATCTATGTATAAACGAGACTCTCCTCGGCCGAATCGCAGCTTCCCAAACACCCACAATCTCGCAGGTCAGCTAAATGCTTTTGTCTGGATAACAGCTATTTAATCTGCAAAATATTATTATCATATTTGCTCAAATTGTTGATCGCAAATATTGATAGAAACAGGTGGAATTAACATTGCTGTACATCAATGTTTATTCAGATGTCCCGATTTCATCACAAGTGAGAATTTCATGAAGTCCCATGATTATTGTGCACAAATCACACTGTCATAACTGTGCCTACAGCCTTTCAGACACACTAATCTGAAAGGATCCATGTCTAAAACAATAATCATTGGGAAAAGCACCGAACTGGACAACTACAACACAACAGGTTTGCTGCCAGGGGATCAGAGATCCAGAAGAACCCTTAGCATCCAAGGTTCTGCTACTCCAAAGCACGCCAGTTGTCCCCCGAAGCACATATCTGTTTGTCCAGCAAACCTGCTCATCACGTCATTCCACAATACAGTTTCCCATGATGCTTTGCTCATCATAGGCACTGCTGTTTAGTTTCCTCAAGTAAAGCATGAAAGGCTTACGTTGTACCATGTGAGGCATGGTATTAACCCAAGAGCGTTGACTCGAGACGTTGGGTAGGGCAGTAAGTAGAGTATGAGGTGTGCTTGTGGGAGGTCACTCAGTTTCTAACCTCAAATTTACCTCTTTACCTGAACAAAATGAACCAAATGGATTTTTAGTGTTCAGCTTGGTGTTAGTCCACTTGCTGGTTGGCCCAACTTGGGGCCTCTGTCTGTGCTGGGCCTGTCCCAGGGCATATCAGGGGCCACTAGGCTGGCTTCATGCCCTCATGCAGTGCACCTCTAGGGGGCATGCGGGGGTCCATGCTGCCACCTTGGGGCTTCTGCCTCTAGGTGACGGCTGTATGTCTCAGGCTGTAGAGGCAGGCAGGTTTCAGAAAGGTTACCGACCCGACCGCCGGCCCGACCCGCCTATCTCCTTACTCCTGCGCCTCCTCTCCAGGTGCCGCTGCCGCTTCTCCTCACGCCGTTTGGTCTCCTCCTCCTCCTGGTCCTGCCGACACTTGTGGAAGTTCTCCACCACCACGCCCACGAACATGTTGAGCACGAAGAAGCTGACGATGAGCAGGAAGGAGATGAAGTACAGCAGCATCCAGGGGTTGTGGTTCCTCACCGGCTGGGGGGGGGGGGTTGGGGAGGTGGCTTATGTTAGAGACACCCTGCTAGGCCCAGAGGTTCTGGTCACGTGACCCTCCTTTCTGTCAGCTGCTGACCTCCAGAGTGAGAGCATCACGTGACTTTACCGTCGTCCCGCATCAACCACCAAAGTCATCTTGCCGAGGGGTGATTTTTGCACTCAAATAAATAAACTGCACAATTTAGACCTGTTACTTCAGCAGCAGTAACAGAATGTAGCCCCCACATTAAATGCATCGCGTAATTAATAACATCAGGAGAACTAATTAGGCCGTCCAGCTAATTGCTGCTAGCCGGTTCAATGGTAAATCGCTCTCAGCAAAGACCTTGCACCTTGTGTACCCATCAACTGAATCACTGAAATTAAGAGCTGTTGTTCATTACCCCCTCCAAACAATGTTATCTGCAGGCCAGAGGCAGGACTGTGTTCTGTTTCCCATTTGTTACTGGGAGGCCCGCCCTGTGTACTGGTCAGCTTTCGATGAAATTAAGGATGGCTGAAAAATGTCGTTGGCCATTGGCCCACGTGCTCACCTGCTGGTCCACGGCCACGGCATCCAGACCATCATACATGATGTTCACCCAGCCGTCCTTGGAGGCCAGGACGAACAGGGTCATCAGAGCCTGAAACGGGAGGCCACAGCAGCGACGTCAACAGGGCTGCCACCCCCCCCCCACCCGCCCCCGGCCTGCCATCAGCATATCTGCCGGCGACGCATTTATGAAACCCAGAATCTAATCTGTTAGACTATTACTCTTTTAGAAAAATCTAAAACTTTTAGAATGCTAATATTCTAAGAAACCAATTAAAAAACCAACTATGAATCCAGAAAGCCAACATGCTACATGCTATTATCATATTTTACACTAGGGACACCATTGAGGCAAACTGGTCACCTGGCCCAGGTTGTCGAAGTTGTACTTCCTCCGTATCCAGCGATAGTTGGCACTGAGGCAGTCCGATTTGTTGGTGATGTTTTTCATGTCAGATCCTTCGCAGTGGTAGAACTTCCCCTTAAAAAGCTACAGAGGAAATGGGGAGGGGCAGGGGAGTTTGTCGGGGGGGTGGGGGGGGGGGGGGCCGTGGGGGGGCGTC
>JAABNY020000045.1:16995152-17016104 GCA_015164015.2 Brevimyrus niger | reverse complement strand
TCCCGTATGCTCCCCTGCACCCCCGCCCCCCCCACCGACACCGCCCCCCCCCCCCAGTTCAACTCAGCGGTTACCCACTGCTGTGGCCGACATCTGCACAGCAAGCCTCCCGTACTACAGCAGGAAGTCTTAAATCCCCCCCCCACCCCCCATTACCACAGGAAGGTGCAGAGTCTTTTAATTCATCTGTTTCTTGCTTGGTTCTGCTTGTCATACATCACCACGCTGGGCTCCACCTCCGGCCCTCTTCCACACCCCTCGCTAAATCACCGAATCTTCCCCGGCAACCCCAGAGTCTCCAGGCCGGGCAGACTGTCTCTGCCGACCTGCTGACTTCGGAACAGATCAGGCTGGGAATTTAACAAGCCTTTCCTTTAAAAGGCAGCAGTTTAACTGCACAGCAGCCTGGCCATTTACACACGCTGCTGGACTATTACCCATAACATAGGACTCCTTTGCAACACTCACAGTATTTGAATTACACTTTTACATTGCACTGTGTTAATGAATTTATTACCATAATTGTACTTATTGTATTTGTAATTATTATCTTATTGACTTACTATTTAAATGCATTCTTTTAGCACCTTAATTTATACCTGTGTTTGTGTTACGCAAAGCAATATATTTATTGTATAGCATAACTGTTTACTTGATTAAGACAATAAACTCTTGGATTGCCAAATGCTGGAGCTGTTCCCCTTTGCATTGTTTACTGCTCCCAATGAGGTAACTCAGTACAGTGGTTGATTGGTAGGAATAATGCCCCGATCCATCCATCAGCGGCCGGTGTGTCACTTACTGGGGACCCTGTTGATGGCCCGTAGGGGTCTCAGCACACGCACGGTGCGAATGGCCGATAGGCTGGAGTTGTGGCCGTCCAGCGAGTACTCCATCATCCTGTAGGGGACACAAGCGAAGGACAGAGCACCACCTCTCAGAACCTGCTTAGAACCCGGTCAACAACACCAAGCACTTGTTCAGAGCCCAGCCAGCACTACCCAGAACCTGCTCAGAACCCAGCCAGCACCACCCAGAATCAACTCAGAACCTGACCAGCACCACCCAGAACCTACTCAGAACCTGGCTAGCACCACCCAGAACCTGCTCAAAACCCAGCCAGCACCACCCAGAACCTGCTCAAAACCCAACCAAATACCACCTAAAACTGTTCAGACCCCAGCCAGCAGCACCCTGAACATGATTAGAACCCTACCAGCACCATTCCAAACCTGCTCAGAACCAGGCCAGCACCACTCAGAACTTGCTCAAAACCCAGCCAGCACCACTCAGAACCTGCTAAGAACCTGACCAGCACCACCAAAACCTGCTGAGAATCCTGCCAGCACCACCCAGAAACTTCTCAGAACCCTGACAACACTACCTAGAATCTGCTCAGAACCTAACCAGCACCACCCAAAACCTGCTTAGAACACTACCAGCACCACTCATAACCTCATTAGAATAATACCAACACCACTGAGAACCTGCACAGAACCTGACTAGCACCACCCAGAACCTGCTTAGGACCCTACCAGCACCACCCAGAACCTGCATAGAACCCTACTGGCACCACTCAGAATCTGCTCAGTCTTCCAAGCACCACCCAGCATCACACAGGCCCTGCTTCTGGGCTGGAACTCCTGTCAGCCACAGATAAAGCCTCCAGTTTAATTAAGTTCAGGTCAATTAAGAAATTAAATGGCTAATTGGCAACATTTCTATACAGAAGAAGCACACCTCGCTCAAGATAATAGGTTTATGGAAATGACTGTGGAAAAATAAACAAATCAATGGGAAACCATGCCAGGAGGAGGGGAGGGGTTTGTCTTGAAGGACATATAAACACAGACAGGAGGCTGGAGATGTTACACAATGTAAGTAAGGGTTCAGGATGAAGGTTTGTAATAGGAAGCAGCGTGAACATCTCAGAGGTGAGAGGACAGTATCTACGGTGAGCAACGGATATCCCAGGAACATCTGACACATCCAGACGGCAGAGCCTCTTCCTGTCAGGTGAGGGGCCGGGGTGGGAGAAGGGGGGGGTTGGTGGCTGACCCTGCCATGACGATGAAGAAGTCCAGGCGATTCCAGGTGTCGCTTAGGTAACACTTGGGCCCAAAGATCCCGAGGGCGAGCATCTTGATGACCATCTCGACGGCGAAGAAGGCGAAGATGAAGTCATCAAACGCCTGTGGGAAAACGTAACGTCAAAGCTACTCCATTTCGTCATTTTTTGCATACTTTTAGTTGCTTTGCTTCTTTATTTACCGATATTTTCCTGGGGTAATTCAGGACGAGCTTCCCATTCGCCTGTCCTTGACTGCCACGCCCCTGCTGCTCCAGGCTGAGTCACGGCTCACGATTTCACAGCACGATTACTCACGCACTCGATTATTCACCGGGCCGGGTCAAGCCCAAAGGGTCAAGTGTGGGGCCAAACTTCCCCTTTCTGGGATTTAACCCCCCCCCCCCCCCCTGTTCCCACACCTCCCGTCCTCCAGGGGGCGCTCACCTGAAGGATGGAGCACCACTCTGACTCGCAGCGGATGTCCTCGCAGGGCTGGTACAGGCCCAGGGTCACACAGTTCAGGAGGATGACCAGCATGCTCACACGCTCGAACCAGGTGCACAGGAGTCAAGGGTCAACAGGAAATAGAGAGAAAGAGAAAGAGACAGAGAGAGAAAAAAAAACAGCCACCCCCACTGGCTTGGGAACAGGCGGCTCCCTCACGTGTGCCTTTAGAGAAAAACCTGACAGAATGCAGATCTTTTAAAAGGTACCAGACTCGCTTTCCAGCCACAAATTCATGTAAAAACAAGACATGCAAACCCCCATCCCCCACTCTCAACTCTAGACAAAATACCATTTCATTATATATATAATATATATACCTTTGCCTTGGCTTAAAAAAAAAACAGCAGTTAATTCATCACCAAAAAACCAAACACTCTGTATTCCTGTCTGTCCATCTGGCAGCACACTGTAGTAACCCATAATATTGTTAGCGGGTAACTAGGTAATAACAAGACTGATTACACGAGGGGGGAGCTTCAGTCGTGCACAGCTCCGCTGTGACCCCCCCCCATCTTCATCATTTCCATTCCATCCCGCCAGAAAGAGACTGACAAAAAGTTTAAACTGCCAGCGAGAGGCAAACAGAGAGGGAGGGAGGGTGGATTTATCACATTTGCACCCCTCAGCCTTACAGAAATCTCCCCCGACAGCGCAGAGCGTAAACCTCCCCTGGAACGGACACTTTGGGTCGACTCTCCCCCTGACGACGGATGGCCGACACGGTATCCAAAACATGAAGACAGACCATCCTTCCGGAACGTTCTAAGCGAAGACGTCCTGGGGTCCTTGGACCGGTTCGCTCACTCACTTAGCTGTTTAGTCACCATTAGACGACGTTTCCGGCCGGGCTGTACATCCAAATGCGATGCTTCATCTCGAGTTTTTAACGAATCTTATCAACTGGGTTCACAGCAGTTTGACCAAACAATGGGGGAGGCGTCTCCCACTTCAGGGTCAACAAGGCTGATGGAGAATCACGGAGTTTAGTTAGAATGATATGGACTCAGGTTCTGCTACCTGACTCTGGTCATATGGACTCGCAAAGACTAGACTGACTTGTTTTGAAGCCACTGCCAATCAGCTGACCTTGACTTCAGTACTACTGATTTTTCCCAAAACACCTTTAATCAGCAATGTCGTTGCAACCTCTCCTCAGTGCCCTTGTCGGCAAAATTCACACAGAGAACTTACGTGAGCACGCAAAGTATGGTAGGCGTGGAGGGACACACAGCCTCTATGGCAAAGACGGTATCTGTTTCCCCTTCAAGATGGCTACAGGCAAAGTGTACTTTTCATGTCCTTGGCCAGGCATGCATTAGGGTCAGCTGAGACCAGTCCCCCGAGGCCCCACACAGACGGAGATACAATGAAGTCTGCGACAGCACGTCTGGTGATAAGGAAAAACCAGACCTGTACTGTATTTGCACAAGCACCTTCCACATTTAAATGTCAAAATGTCAAGTCAAGCTTCAGCAGAAGGGGGTGAAGCCGTAACCACGGCCAAGATTGACTGGATGGAATTCGAGGGATTCCACTGGGTGAGGCCAGTGATTGACAGCCCAGTGTGATCCCGCCCACTATGGGTTTCAAAACTTCCTTTTTCCTATCAGAGGGAAGTTCAGAGTTTGACCGAAGCATCATGGGTGGCACCATTTATAGAGGTAGGGTTTAAAAACAGAAATAGATGACGCCGCACTAGCAACCCCCCCCCCCCCAGCAAGAGAAGCGTAATTAATCACATCACTCCTCCAGCAAAGTGAATACAGAAAGCTATTAATAGGGACAGATTTCCAGCATCTACTCCCCCACAGAGCCACATTCAATAGAGCATGAATAACACTGAACTGGTTGCTGATAAATTTCTCCCCCCCCCCCCCTACCCGAATATCACCCTCAGGAGGTACAGTAATGAGGAGGGGGGGTGGGGGGTATTCATCTCCTCACCTTAAAAACACACCTTAAAAATGTTCACAGCCACACCGCCTCATGTGAAACTTGGTCGCAAAAATGAAAAGACATTTTACTTCAATAAATACATTTCTCTCTTTCTGTGTTGATTCAACGGCGACATTAATGGGGGGTCGGGGGCGTGAGCCAGGGGTCCAGAGATGCACAGGATGCACCAGTTCTGGGGGGCAAAAAACCCAACAAATACACTAGCGCAGACTGTAGCACACATGGCTAGAACGAAGTACGTTTCCAAACGTAAAACAGGGGCTCTCCCCTTGTGAAGTATCTGCAAAAGCTTCCTCAGATGTCGGCCAGGGGAAAAACCAACATCTGCGCAGACACCTGCTGGCTCTCGTGCAGGAGACGTCCAGCCTGACCGGGAAAGGCCGTGCTGGCCGGGCTCTCTGAGGCTGCACACCGCACCCGGGCTATACCGTGGCCCCACCCTGAATCACACACTCTCAGGAACGGCGTAAAAACGCCGAAAAAAGGGATCTTACCTATCTGTAGCCTTTGGTCAGGAATACCGGTGTTTACTTAGCTACAGGTGCAAAGTGTATATAGGGCCCTAGAACCAGCACCGAAGGTTACAGCTTATAGGACGACAGCTGACTAACATGGATGCTGAGGGCAAGTCATGGTACAAACTGTTTAGCACAGGACTCAAACAGGACGTTCCCCATCCTCAGATTTGGGGTGTCGTCACCCTCTTGTGTTTAAACAGTCCTGTGCTACGGAGTTTTAGGACACCACCCAAAAGAAAAACAGCGTAATTTTTCACTAATGGAAAAAACAGCTCTCGGCCCTGCGGTTGATTAAGTTAAGCCACGATAGTTCTACTGTGTGAAATCAATTCCGTGACCCAGGTGCCCGGCAACCAGCAAAGCAGCCTTTGGAGGGAAGATCCTCAGACCACCGGCACAGAAGCGCCGACCGACGAGTGATTAACTCGGCGAGGAGGGCAAAGAAATGCAGACAGACAACCGATTAGTGGCTCCATAACTGCATAACTACCTGGAATCTGGCGGACAGAGATAAGGCCTGAGCACCGGCCCGCTAGGCCCTTATATGGACACATCTGCAGGCTCCTTCCACCCACTCGCTGATCCGGGATCAGCTTGCCCTCAGGATGTCAGGCTAGCACCGCTAGGAATGAAAAGTGCCGTAACTGAGATTTGGCCGCTAAGGAGGCTGTAGACCAAGAGAGAATCGCTCAAGAAAAACAGACTTTCGGAATTTCAGCCCTGAGAGATCATCGGACAATCACTCAATACGCACCCCAGGCATGAGGCAGTCTTTGGCACTGCAGATGGCGTCCATGGGGAAGCGTCGCGGTATTAAGGGCGGCACCGTGACATCATGGCACCAGAGAGGCTGGATTCGGTACTGGCCAACCCTAGGACGCCATCTTTTGAGGGGGCACCAACTCATCCAGCCGATTTCACTTTGTCTCCAACAGGGGGCGCTGGTGGTGAAGTTTGCCTAGAGTGTCACATAAACTACCCTCAATATGACTGGATTTAAAGACACAGGAACACTTTTTTTTCGTGTGTTTCTGCAGCTTGACCACTTAATATTAATTAATTTTAATAACAACTGAGAGTTCTCAGATCATCACAGAAAAGTCTTCAGGAAAGGCAGCATACCTCTTATTATTCCACAATTAAGCGATCTGTGCAGCCTGGAATTTCCCTAGAGTGGGTTACGGTTAATACCCAGTTCCTTAACTGCCACCCCATGAGCAATGCCAGTTAGCAGTGGGGAAAAGGCCTTGGAACACACAGGGGTGGGATTAATTTCCTGGTTTACTCTACTCGAGCAGCACATGGTCATGGCCAGAAGTCTCGTTGGATGAAGGTACTGCTTTAAGAAACCGCAGCTTCAATTTCACGGGGAAAATTAATAAAACTCAACCCGTTTAAAAATGGCTGCTGTACTGGCTGTGGTCTTCCTAAGAGAATCAGTAATTAAAAAAAAAATAATAAAAAATTTACACACAGCTTCAAAAATCACGTAATTTTGAACACTCATTCCGTCGGCTCTGACCCAGGTGCTTGTGGGCCTCATCACCAGCCTGAGGCATCATGGGAAAAAAAATTTCCACCCACGCTTTCCAAGTGGCTCGAACCAATAAGCCAATGCCGCAGAAGAACTCATTTCACTTCGACCAACGGTCGCAGTCGCCTGAGGAAAAAGACCAACAATCCGCGGATGCTTTTGTTTGCATTGTTTCCGTTTCGTTTGATTTTGTTTAGTTTTGTTTTCCTCACAGACTCATGACCCTGGACTCCTCGAGCCACGCAGCTACCAGGACAAAACTAGTCAGACGTCGAAACAATTAGATCAACAAACTACAGACAGATGCAAACATTTCGGCTGGGTCTCCCCACAGGCTGTAATTTCTGATAAAAGGGCTGTAATTTTGTGCTGGTGTTTACGTAGTATTCCCTGCACCCTACCCCCCCTCCCCTTCGCTGCAGCGCCCGCTGCGAGGTCTGCCGCAACGCTGAACGGAAGCACGACGCATGAGCGGCTGTGGAGGACAAATAAACAAAAAAAAACAACAGAATTTAGGGATTCAGCCAAACAGGCCCTGCTGTTGACTTTTGGGAACCATGGCGATATCTGAGCGATTGGCTCACGATGCTAGAGAAAATACATCAAGGAATCTATGGGAGGGGGGATACCAGTCAGACCCCCCCCCCAAAAAAAAAAAAAAACTTTACATCTTCACAAAAGAACTTCACACCAACTTGCTATAGGTCCCCTGGCAATAAAAACCAGCTATTAACAGTTATTTATTTGTTGGGGATTAATAGGTGCATTAGGGAGGAACTGGATAAAACCATGTGAGCCCAGCTCTGCTATGCTGTACATTTAACCCTGAAATTAACTGATTTAAGGTGTGGATCAGTGAACATGCACCTCAAGGTCAAAATCTGGAGGTAGGTTGCATGGGTGGTTCATTAGACATTCCTTGCTCCTCTCCACGTATGGAAACAACAGCACAGTGTCCTAATGAGTACGCTTCCTGTAACCATGGCAATGTGGACCACACCTCAACACTGTTGACCCCGACAACAGCCTCCGCCTTTCCGAAATGCTACAAGGAACTGACACGCAGGGTGGAGCTAGAGCGATGCGCAAGTGACCTGTAAGTCTGGTTTGAATGCGGAAGCCACGTCTTCCTTTGGAGGAAGACACCATTAGGGATTCAGACTAGGAAGGATCTAAGCTCTCCCTCTTAATTGCCTCTGGAATTCTGGGATTGCTGCCAGAGGCTAAAAGGATATTTTCTCCATGTCATGCAGTAATTTACAGCAGCGTTTCCCAATTCAGTCCTTGGGGACTCACCGTCGGTCCATATTTTTGCTCCCTCCCAGGAGGGACTATTTGTGGGTCTCCGAGGACTGGACAGAGAAACACCGATTTACAATGACAAGAAGTGCTGATGACACCCAACACCACTGTGACCCCCAGACCTGCCATCAAATTGGCACCTGCATCTAGGCAACGGGACGAGCCTCCTCCAGGGTATCGGGTCACGACTCCCAGCCAGGCGGCACCCAAAGATGGCCGATGCCCTTCGCCGTCCCAGCATGGTGTCATGGTGACCGTGCCGGACTAACACAGCTCACCGGGCCCCGACCCGGCGGACTCCACCAAGACCCCATCCCGGACAGCCAAGCACTGATTCTGCTCAGACTTCCTGTTTGTCGAATTTGTCGAACCTTGGGTCATCATTTCCTTGCTCCCATTACAAGCCAACAGGGCGAGCCGTCGGGAAGGCCAGGCAAGTTTATTCATATAATCACAATTCAACGTGCTTTTCAGAGGCTCAGTGATGCATCGAAATAGGAGCCGTTAAAGTTACATTTAAAAGACAATAAAAACAAAACAATAGGAATCCAGCAGCTAATGCTGCTTGAACCCCCCCCCAAAAGAAACCTAAAAGCCAAAGCAAACAAATAAATGTTTATTAGTTACATTTATTTTATTAGTTTATTAGCTCACTAAAGTTACATTTTAGAGGCAGGTTATGGTAAACTGCCGATTCATTTCATCAGCCATTTCGGCATCGGATTGCAGCCAGAGATAGAGCCCCAAGTAAGTAGCACGCCCCGCTGCCCTCTGAGTGACGCGCCGACCGCCGTCCCACTGCAGCGCACAATGCGATGCTCCACGTCGCCCTCTGGCTGCGGCTCGGCCTGCGGAGGGAGACGTTCTCGGGAATGTCTTGTCCCCGGAGAGTTGCCTGGCGACGGGCTAATGGCAGCCGCTGACACGGGGGGCTCTCGCCTGACACGCGGCGCCGCCGCCTCACCCTGCGATAACAGACGCCGGCGCACTCCGTGTCCTCGAGCGCGCAGTGACACCAAAGACGCGGGCAGCAGCAGCAGCCGCAGTCAGAGTCACCAAATGCCCCTCTGAGCTGTGGCGGAATAAAGGACCTTTTCGTTTGGGAGACCCTGTGCTGTGGTTCATTAGCTACAGGACGGGCTTGTGTGTGTGTGTGTGTGTGTGAATGTGTCGCTGTGTATGCGTGTGTTGCTGTGTGTATGCCTCTGTGTACGTATGTCGGCGTGTGTGAGAGAGTGCGTTGCTGTGTGTGAGTGTGTGTTGGCGCTTGTGTGTACATGTACGTGAGTGTGTGTCTCTGCGTGCGTCAGTCGGTGTGTGCGTGAGACGGCGTGTGTGTGTCTCTCTGAGCGTGTGTCAGTGTGAGTGGGAAAAATCTTATCTTCCTTCCACCTTCTTCGTTTTATGCCAGAATCCACAATGTCAGTGTCAAGCCCGAAACAGCATCATGTCTAAAACCAAAAATGTTTGGTGTAACCCCTACTGTAAGAACAGTGACGTGTGTTGGTGTGAGATTGTGAGAAAGTGAGAGAGTGATTGTAAGAAATTAAGAGAGTGTGAAATACTGAGAAAGTGTGTCTAAGAGTGTGAGAATCTGAGAAAGTGTGTGAGAAAGTAAAAGTGTGAAAGAGTGAGAGAAGGAGAATCTGAGAGTGTGTGTGAGGGTGTAAGAATGTCAGGGAGTTTGTGAGCATGTGTGACAGTGTCTAAGACACTGTGTGAGTGTGAGAGGTTGCGAGCATGTGTGAGCATCTGTGAATTTGTGAGAGTGTGCGAGAGTGTGTGAGGGTGTGTGAGAGTGTGTGAGTGTGCGAGAGTGTGCGAGGGTGTGTGAGAGTGTGCGA
The DNA here is from genome assembly GCA_015164015.2 of Brevimyrus niger. Lineage (NCBI taxonomy): Eukaryota > Metazoa > Chordata > Actinopteri > Osteoglossiformes > Mormyridae > Brevimyrus > Brevimyrus niger. The sequence continues at coordinate 17,006,372 of JAABNY020000045.1, read as the reverse complement.
GGGTGTGTGAGGGTGTGTGAGAGTGTGTGAGGGTGTGTGAGGGTGTGTGAGAGTGTGTGAGAGTGTGTGAGGGTGCTCCTCGATTAAAGCTAGCACAGACGAAAGGTAAAGAAGCCAATCAGGTCAAATGTACAAGAATAATTGCTCCTCTAAAGTGCAGAGCACATATGAAGTAAATCCCTCTCTGGAGTTGTGCTGCTATTTTGGAATCATGCATCGCAGCCTGACGTGAGCATGTGACGCCAGCCTATCAGCCAGCCAGCCACCCCCCCCCCTCCCAGCGAGCGAGCGAGCGAGCGGCGTCGACCGCCTCCCACAAACTGCGGACTGTGTTTTTGAGGCAGCAAATGAAGGACAAACGTAAAAGATGAAGGTTTGTGAACTCCAAGAAAAAAAATGATGGAGCATCATCCCGGCAGGGCCCCTGGCTCCGCAAACGGCCGAAACCCGGAAGAAGCCGCCTGATGAATGTCCTCCTTCTCGTGCCCCTCGATGCGAACGACGCCGGCAGACCTTCCTCGCCTTGAGCCCCTCAGGAGGCAGACGGGTTTCATTAAAAGTCCACATACAGGGGGGCCCCCTGTTCCGGGCTGGTCACCGCAGCCGGCACGGGCCCCGAAACCCGGATCCCCGGGGCCCAGCGACAGCTTCACAGGCTTAAGAGCTCAGCCTGACACGGGTGGGTGGGTTCGGCCCCCCCAGAGGGACCCCCTGACACTCCACAAAGGCGGCCAGGTGTCGCTGCCATGGGCCACCATCAAGACTCAAGGTTGTGCCCTCAAAAAATAACGTTAGACGCTTCTATTCCATCAGGGATCCCCCAACAACCACACATGCCCTACGTAGATACCTACACATCCATTAATATGGCCCTATCACTTTTCTGTACTCGCCTATATGAATATCATTCTAATATTCTACAGCATAATGACAAACCGAGTTAAAACCACATCCTGGCCTGTAATTCTGGTGTTTTTTCCACAGATGGCGCAATGCCAAATTGCTCAACGATTACTGCCTGGGTCGCATTCAAACACTTGGTCGATTCCAAGAGCTTTATGATCTCAGTTTTGCCGTTTTTTTCTTGTTTTTTTTTCTTCTTCCTTGTGAAATAGAATGTTTGTTAAAGCCTAGACATTTTGACGAAAACTCATGCATTACTGAAAATGAAGTACATCGACGCAAGCAGAAATTATTCATGTCCTGGTTACACTGGCAGAGAGGCGTTTCGCTTTTCTCCAGGTTTCACACAGAATCAGGAAGCCCAGTTCCCTGACAGGAAGTAGCTTTAAAATCAAAGGTTTGGCCAGGCGGCTTCGGCAGAATGCGCTAGGCTAACAGTGAACCGCTGGCCAGATGAGTCTCAAATCCCTCATCTGTTCGCCCTTCAAATGGCAATGAAGGAACGGGGGACTGCAGGGCAAACCAAGTCTTAAATCAAGAAATCGATTAAGTCGAAACGCTGGTGATGTAATGGCTTCAAACGCATCGGACCGCCACGAATGAAGAGGAGCAGTTACCACGCCTTCGTGACGCAACTGTGGGACTTCGGCCAAAAACACGAGACCCGGCGGCCATATCCCTCTGCTGTCGACCGCCGTCCTCTGCTGATTAACGACCCCTCCGCAGAGAGCCTGTCACTTTACAGCCACAGTGATTTCTAAGGCTGCCTCTCTGGGTACTTTCCTCACTATAGCTGTCACTTTGCCAATACTTCATACCCAAAAGCACTTTTCAATTTACTGTTTACATTTATACAAACCGACTCCTTGTAAACCCTGGGGTTCAGACATCCGGCTCCTTAAATGTTGGACTGATGCCGGTGTTTCCCTCCTTGCTGTATTCTGGTTTACATCTCGGAGAACCTAAAACAAAATTGGTAAGAAAGCAAGATGCATCTCTTGGCTAGATCCTCCCGGATGGTGAAGAGACCTAATTCGGACATGTGCTGTTCTGACAGCCACAGGTTAATTACAGCATTTGCTCAAGGTTTAACTGCTAATTGCTTTATTGCATTCGGGGTGATAATGTCAGGGAGAGACTTAAACATCTGTGCTGATGTCTGAATCTTTTACAGCCTCGCAGCAGATTAGAGAGAGAAGAGACTGGGAGCCCTGCTTAATTTAAAAGTCTTCATTATTTTTTGTTTAGTTTTTAGATTTTGTTCTGTCACCCATTTAGTTTGTTTCGATAGATGTGACCGGATCTTCTAACCCGGTACGCAAATGGCGGTCAGCACCTTCAAACCGCCGCACTTTCCAGGTGCATGTTCACACTGGAGACCAACACGCATACTCCCACAAAAAAGCTGCAACCTTGGGCTGGAGCTGTCACAGTTACACATTCATGACAGACTAAGTACAGGATGGCAAAGCCCTAGAAGACATCAACAGGATGTGGCACACGCCCACTGACTCCAACCGTGCAACGCGATTGGCTCCAGCCTCAACCTTGCTTTACCGGATTGGCCGCAGATCCACCAAAATAATAATGTATTTGACCAAGCTCAAGAGCCACACAAATAATGCATTTATCCTGGAGCCAGTTAAGGTGGTTTCTTAGAGTAGATGATTCCTGGTGACAACCGACACCCAACCAGAACCCCTCAAACAACAGAACACTAAGCGAAGCCAAACCCACTGCAGAAAGTTCACGAGTAATATCACAAAAAGCTCATTTGGTCTTTACATTTTTTCTAAATGACATAAACCTGTCATTGTTGAATCATTTAACGAGACCCAGGCCCTCAGCAATCTTCTGTCACATTGGCTTCTGTGGAACGTTTCGCATTCTAGAGTTTGTCTGAGGCTCAGAGCCAATCAAAATGGAGGACAGGGGTCACCGGCCGGTCACGGCAGCAGGGGGGAGACCCCGCGCGCCGGCAGCCTGGGGTTCGCGTTCCCGACACACGTCTAAAGGCCACCCTCAAGGCCGAGTGTTTCTGGAAGGATCCGGAGATTCTTGCGTGATTCATGGGGAGGGGAGCGGAGCCTTCCTGGGCGAGCAGCCAGCTGTCACTACGGCGACGGACAAACGGTTTACATTCGCATTTGTATTTAAATGACTCAATTACACAGCCATAAAAAGGGCCGGGAAACAGCTCTGAAGAACAAGAAATCATAAATGACCTGAACTGTCAACCTGCAGGATCTGCAGGATTGTATGGTTTAACACGATTAACCGCTCACAAATAAATTGCAAATATCTATAAATACCCATTTAGCAAACATAGTGCAAAAAGCTGTTGTGCAAATCGGAAATTGTTTAAGGTTAAAATGGCTATGAAATATACAGCCACGGAAAAAATTAAGAGACCACAGGGCAATATATTTTCACTAATTTCTCAGTTTTTGGGTGTGTGTCTGTGAGCATCATTTTTTCTTTTACAAACTCTAGCCTGGCTTTTCCTTGCTTCACATGGAGGGCTTCTTCCTGGCTTTATGGGACTTCAGTCCTGCTTCTAGGAGCCTGATACGAACTGTCCTAGCAGTGCACCTCACACCTGCACTTAATGTTGCCCGTTCTTTTTGAAGGTCACTCGATGTCATCCTACGATTCATGAGAAACTGCCAGAAACACTCACATGTAATTATACCTCTGTGGGGACTCTCTGTTAATTTCTATGTGGAAAATTTTTATTACAACCTTAATCCCTACCCAACCCTAACCTTAACCATAAGTAACTAAACGAAATACAGCAGTTTTTGCATTTTTAGTGTTTTCATTGCTGCCACTGATTTTTTATAAAATACAGTTTTAAAAAACGGGTATTTATCATGTTGTGGGGACACTGAGTCCCCTTAAGGTAGGGTATACCAGGTCACACACACACACACACACACACACACACACAACTGCCATTTTCACAACTGCTGATTGCAGAATAGCCTTTTGCATTATTTTTGCCATAGTGTTCACTCTATTGCCCAGTTCTTTTATTTATTACTTCTCTGTTGATATTATTGATATTCCTTTACATTCTCTTTTTACTTACATCATCCTTTGCTGTAATTCTTTCTCTGCTACTGGACAGAGACATTTCCCCCACAGGGATCAATACATTTCCATCTTATATAACACTTTACTCTATCTTCTTATTAACAGATCGTCCAAAATTCAGCTTCTAGATTTTCCTGCAAGATATTATTTTGCTCAGTGTAATTGTCCCAGTCTGCTCAGCCAGTCTATGCCTGTTCCCCAGTTTCCCCAGTGCCCATGGTTATGGCTCTTGTTGGTGACACTGGTCTACCATTGCCTCTCTCATCTGCCCTGCTCTTGGTTCATTCTGCATTTTTCCATCTATATTTCTGCCGTACGTATCCCATAAGCCCCGGGGACGGAGGTCAGAGTGTTCATCCTTCACACAACCTGTCCTCTAAGCTGAAACCTCTTTGGGGCTTTTAGTCAAAAACAAACAGCTACATAATCTCTACCACCACCAAAAAGCCCTCAGCCACACTTGTGGGAGATGGGGGAACGGACATTTGTTATCCGAAGTCACGCCGGAACTCCCGGGCGAGCTCGACGTGGAGCAGGTCGGGCAGATGTCGGCGTCAGATGCGTGTAGATGGAGCGGCTCATCGGCAAGCCAGTGGTGCGATGACTTGCAGGCGTCACGCCCCACCTATGCCTCACCAATGCTGTCTCCTGATTGGGGGGTGGGGGGGGGGGGGGCAACAGCACCCGACAGATGTGGAGCATGTTACGCAATGAAGATGTGAGAAACATACATAGACGCACGCGACCTCCAGAAGCGATCCTTCACCGCCTTTCGAAGCACGTCTGCTCTAACCGTCGGGGCTAAAGGGGCGGAGCCGGGAGCCAGATTGCTCGACTTTAACGCTGAATGGGGTGGATGCGACACGTGGAGAAGACAGGCGGGGGCCTCCAGCGCCAACGCGGGCCCTGCAGGAAACCCCCGACCGGGCCCAAAAGGTGCCCACGAGCGCCAATCCATGTCGTCCTCGACACCATCCTCAGCACCCAGACGCTGAATCCACCACTTAGCGGTAATTCACGCAGCCATTCGCATCACGTTAATTAGGTCTCGATAATCCACCAAAGGAAATATGGTACGTATTTAATAAATGTTTCGAACGCTGGTACCGATTAAGAACGGTCATCAGTTAGAATTTACTAATGTTGCTATAAGCCTTTAACATGAATTGATTTGATATTTCTGGTCTCATGTACCCATAAATACAGCAGAGCGCGATGTCGGTGCCCCTGTGACAGTTACGATTTCTGTTGTGAAATGCGGGAGGCAGATTATGCCAATTGCTGTAAAAATCAACGTGAAGCGATTTGACAGGGCTGACTGCAGCTGTGTTGCATGCAAGCGAGCGGCGGTTTGCTGCAATTTCAGCCCATGTCCTGCATTGAGGCTTCAAAGATAACTGCGGTCGAAGGGCCGAGGTCTCAAAAAGCGATCTCCAAACTGATTAACCTGGATTCATCTTCAACTGAAATTTAGGTCAAACCCTAATGATGATGTAGAAGTTTACCATGGATTTGTCCAGCACAAAAACACCAGCTCCCACCAGTGAAAGCAACTACTAATCAATAAATAAATAAACTCTGGAAATAATGTCTCACCCGGCAGCCAGCGTGGTTATACATCAAAGCCACACAGGTCAGTGGTCAGCCCCAAGCGGAACAACACAGCTGAACATCAGAGCACTCAGATGCTTGGGTCAGATGTAGCCATGTTTCTAATCAAAGATTCTGTAAATCTACATGATTTAAATCACATGCTGTTTGGACAAGAGAAGCCAATATCTTGGGGGGGGGGGGGGGGCAGCTCTGCAGGTTGGGACTCAGAAGGTTGCCAGTTCAAATCCCATGATCGGCAGAATGATCCCGCTACTGGCCACTTGAACAAGGCCCTTATCCCCATCTTCTCCAGGGACTGGCTGACCCAACTGTCTCCTCTGCACCAGTTCCATGAGGTGGCCTCCTGGGATGCTTTTCCAGCTGTCCTGCAGGAGGTCCCACATATACGCTGAGCACCCATTGGCCGCTTTTCCTTCAATCTCTAGTCAAAACAAAACTATTTCTGTTGTGTTTAGGTCAGGTGGCCAGGCCAATACCATCGCTCTTTTTTGTAGGCGGCTTAGCATGTCCAAACTTTTGACTGGTAAGCTATCAGGACAAAATGAGTGTGCCTTCAATATGCTTTCAAAGACGCTGTGTAGGGCGCACGACAGCGAATCTGAATTCAAACCACAGCAAGGCAGAATTCACCTCCATTATCACCTAACGGTCGTTAGGTCCAAACCATGACCTGAAACCTGGTGAGATTACTTGTTAATTGTCCTCTGCCCCTGATTGGTCATCCTGCACCAGCCTACCTTATATGGTAAAGGAGTCGACGTGAATCAGCATGTGACCACAAAGGTGAGCTGAAGCTTGGGGCCTCATGTTAGGGCCATAGATGACCCACCACCTGCTCCCTTGCGCCCCCATGTGGACAGGATTTCAAAAAGAACTGCAACACTGCAATAGGCCACCTGGGGTAAAAACTATAGTGTATTTCAAAATCCACACACCCCCGCGGAGTCTGAAGGCCCATGCGAGGAACTTCATGTTCAGAAAGGTCATGAAGACAAGTGAAGCATTAAGTTAACCGCTCTTGGCCCAGCAGAATAAAAAACGGCTCTTTCTAATTTTCTGTACAGAAAGAAACCACTTTCAGAAAGGGGGGGGGGTAAAAATCAGTGCTGGAAAATTCTCCACAGCAACAGCGGCGCACTCGAGCCTCTCTGAAGTGACACAACCCGCGTATCTGAATTTAAAAAAATTTAAAATGCGGGGAATGCGATCAAAGACCAAACGTGTTGTTGATAGAACACAACTGGTGTCATGAAACGTGATCATTTAAACACCAGGAGCAACTCTGAGATCAAGTAGCATCAAACACATAACAGAATAAGGTGTCTGTTGGGGCTCCTGTGTCCCCCCCCTCCCCCTGCAGTTTTGGTATGGTCTGAACACTTTGATCTCATCTCTCCTCCCTGAGATCATGGGCTGAGATGGTGGTTTCGCTGAAATGTCACGCAATGACCTCGACCTCCATGTGTGCCTCGCCCTCCGGATCACTCACCTATCAGGCATCGTGCGACGCACGTGCACTTGACTTGGCGGAAATCCCACCAGCATGGGGCGACCGAGCCTCCGCACGCCCCCCCGCCCCCCTACCCGCCTCCGCAGCAGTGCACGAAGTTTTTTTTTTTTTTTTTTACACACTTGCTTGTTGCCTGGCAACCAGGTGGTTCCCTGTGACGTTGCTCCTCTCCCTTGGAGGCTTCCCCACGCACTCTAATTTTAGCGGGAGCCCAGGAGCTTCCTCTGTGCTCCATGGGATACGACGGGTGGCCGAACTGGGCCCGGCATGGACAGCAGCCCCCCGCCGTGCCACAGAAAACCCCGGGGTGGGGCGGGGCACGAGACTCAGAGGCCAATCTCTGTCAGACTGCCTTGATTCCATCCAGTCGTCATCGACGCGTCACCTTCCCCCCGCGGCGGCAATGTGGAGAACGCTTCGGATTTATCGCTAACGTGAATCCAGAAAAGCCCATGGAGCCCTATGGACCGTCTGTCGGCATCGCCATGACAACCCCATCTTCCAGCTGACAGGGGCCTCACTCGTAAGAAAAGTGCTTTTCAGAGGCCTGCTAATGTACTGAGCACCATATCAAATTCGGTTATTTCTAAACCAGACATTGCTGCCATTTTAAAACCTGACAGCTTTTGAAACCAGGTGGTGGAATGCTTGATGCTTCAGGTCTCATTAGCAATTTATTTTTTTTTCTGTCAAAATTAAGAATTTTTCCTATTATCCATGTATGCGCAAGGACCCCTAATGTAGATAAATATGCAAAAGCATAAACTGCAGCTAACAGGGCCCTCCCATATGACTGGCTCCTCCCACGGTTGTTACAGTTAGATGTGACTGCAACTCAAGAAAAACAGCCAATAGGGGACCAGCAGGTTCAGCCCACCCAGAAGGCGACCATTAGCACAAGTACCCGGCTTAAAATCCACAGTGAAGAGAAGACATGCAGAATGGACTTGGGGTGGGGTTATAAGTACAAAGAATAAACATACTTTATGCAGCAGCCTGAGTTTTTCCTCATACTGCCTACATAATTCCCTTGGAAAGTAAGTCATCAATCAACATATTCCAGTGGCAACAGGAAATGCATTCAAAGGAGCGCCAAACGGCAATCAAATACATGCATTTCAACTTCAGGCACAATCATAAATGTTCATTACGTCTCAGGGACAGATTATAACCTGCCGGGATGGTCTCTGCTGTAACCCAGTGCAGTAATCGGATTTTACGTCCATGACAGCCATCATCAGCCTGTCTGGATGTCATTTGTTCATGTAGGGTCACAAACAGGGCAGCGCGCGAAACTCAGAAGAACGGGGGAGGACCTTAGCCACTTCAATCTGGAAATGGAAAAATGGCTCAACAGAATCTAAGTCATGAGTCTATTTATCTTTGTTCTCCAACATCAGCGGTGCAACCCCCAGTGGCCATCAGAATGGGTCAAGTCTGATGCAGAATCCCCCTTCAATCTTCCAGACTTGACTCCACCTTCGAGAGCTGGCTCCCCCCGAAGATTAAGCCACACCCACAGCACAGAGAAATTCCACAATAAGAAAGAACTTTATTTAAAGTCTATGGATCACTGTGTACTGCAATGAGAGTGTTCCAGGGCGTGATTCTGTTATACATCACCCCCCCCCCTCGGCACCGCTTCTGATAATGGGCGCCAGTCAAGTATAAATCTCTCCCCCCCCCCCTGCTAGTTCAATGTGCTTACAGCTGCTCAGTCGATATTTACCGGTGCTCTCAAAATAGCCCAGGAGCCCCTGAATGTGACGCACAAATGCATCAGCTGGGACAGACAGATGAAAAAACAGACATCCTGTCACTGAGCACAGCTGTATCTAAAGACAGACTCGTTACGGCGTCCCAAACCCACTGACAGATCTGCATCTCCTGCCAGGTGGAGCTCACAAATGGCTGTCAAAAAAAAAACAAAAAAACAACCGCACCACCTGACCGAATCAGCCCAATTAGGTTCCCCCTAAAAACCTCAATCACTCTGTCGCACGATTGGCCAAAAAGCTCTTTGGGCCAAGCTGTGAACTGCAACACCATCGTTTACTAGGTCAGCTTTAGTTGTCACCTTTAAAAAAAAAAAAAAAAGAGTTAAAAAGATAAACAGGAGATGGCAGTGCATTGTGGGAGAATGCAAGACAGTCGACTGTCTAGAGATAAAACATTTCCAAAAAGGGGAATGAAAGCAGTAACGAACCAAGACCCCAAGACCCCAAGCCTCAGTCTCATATCCACACTCTATGACACAGTTTGAACGGCATTCCGATTCCCTCCCCCATGAGTGCGACATTATTCCACAATGTTATTACTTAGCTACTTCCTAACCACCTTGCACAGGTCTGTTTCACATATGGATGTTTCACCAAGGTGATGGGGGTGAAACACCTTTGTCAACAGTAACACTAGCAGCTTTTCTCAGGGGACCTGAACCAGTTACTTTTTTTGCAATCGCAAGCCAAACTCCTTAACTGGTACACAACCCATTACCCAAACAGAAAAACACGAGCCCCAGTACGACTGGGCTATTTAAAACGTCAGAGAGGCACACGGCCTGATAAAGCCACTACGTGTTCCCCAGCTTCTGAGGTTTGTGCCATTTAATAAAAGCAGCTCCGGTACACAGGATGCGTTATATTTTAAGAAGTACCTTTAAAATGCCTGTTTGTCTCCCCAGACTATTCGCAGACCTCACGGCCCGAGATGAACAGAGCTGACCGGTGTGTACTTTAGCCAAACACGACCTGTTGACGGTTTGAAGTGAAGGCCAGCCTCCAGCATTCACCCGCATGCTGATAAGGCTGCATCCTGCCATCAGAATCTAGTTACATAATTACGGGCGAACGGGCAATAAAAAAAAAATAAAAAAAACCCATCAAGCTGATGAGAAAACGAGAAGGAGAGAGGAGAACGACGGCCAGGAGGAGATCGCCGTTAATCAGTGACCATCGATCGCTGTTATAAATGAAGCAGTGAGTCGGATAAGGCACTACATTATGGGTTACGTGGGTGAAGCTCGCCTTGGTATTAGTGACTGCCGTCGCCACGGCAACTGCCCAGCGATGCCGGCATTCCGAGATGCTGCCTGTGGAACTGTCGGTAACCCGGGAGATTGGTTGGCCTTAGGACAACATGGTCAGAAATATATGTGACGCTACGATGTCATAACTGTGGAGTCAGTAGGAGAAAGATGATTGGGCGATTGGACGTCACATCCAGACTGTGTGTGTGTGTGTGTGTGTGTGTGTGTGTGTGTGGGGGTTGGGGGGGTTGGCAATGCTCTTCAGATTTTCTGACTCTTGAAGAGGCAAACAACCCTCAGCACTGAGAAGTGTCAAATTGGTTCACTTAGGGAAATAATTAGTTCAATCAAGCACTTAAGTGCCCAACTGGAATGGGGGAGTCTGGCCCCACCAGCCCACGTTCTGGCCAAAACCCGTAAGTTCACTGGTGCCTGGCAACTGCCAGTACTCGTGCTGGGGAACTCCCTGCCAACACAAGCCAGTCCCACAGGAAGCAAAAAAATACTGTGACGGGGTCCCCAGGCAAGTAGGCGCCGAGGCTGATGGGAAGCGGGGGCCTGCGACACGTGGGAAGCACCCACCGGGGGCTCCGGATTCCTCCGCGGAAAGGCGTCGCAAATTTACCATGAGCCACCGAAGGAGCAGCACAAGAACGCTACACTAATGAGACGTGCTTCCCAGAGCACACCGCGCACGCACACACACACACACACACACACACACACACACACACACAGTATAATTAACTCCCTACTTAATACCTACCGCTTCATTATCTGTTCCTCTTATTATTACTTACTGTGCAACCTGCTTGCATTTCACAACTCAAGCACCTAATTTCTGCATGCAATATATATATATATATATATATAATTTTTTTTGCCTGGTGCAATGTAAGCAGCGCACCATGCGAGCTATCGTCAGCAAGAGCTGCCGTCAGACTCGATCACGGCGGCCAGCTACCACGCTGCAGGCCACGCCCACTGAGCGGCGAGGCAAACCGAACGTGACGCTCCGCTGGAACGGTAACTGCAGACTGTCATTAAACCTGGGGGCGGAGTGGGGGAG
>JAABNY020000045.1:16950185-16965910 GCA_015164015.2 Brevimyrus niger | reverse complement strand
GAAAACCGGGGCGGCGGGGGGGGGGGGGCCGGGGGGGCGGGGGGGGGGGAGGGGGGGGGGGAGGGTGGGGGGGGGGGGGGGGGGGGGGGGGGGGGGGGCTCTCAGAATGAAAGTGCTCAAAGGAAACACGGTAAAGAACAAAGCAGCTCTGTGAGCAAGCGGAAGCCTGTGTAACAGAGGCAGTTTGTACAGGGCGCTTGGAGGGAGGGAGGAAGGGGGGGGGGGGGTCAGACACCTCCTCAGGGAGGATGAGCTGCATCTCAGGCCCCAGGCCACAGCCTTCCCACAGTGGGGACGCACAGCGGCATTATGGGAGATGCGTCACGCCGTGACGCATTTTAAGGAAGGGCTTGTTGTGCGTGTTGACAGAGGGGACAGGAATCCGCACGCATGCGATGCATCGCCGCAGCTCGCCCGCGAAACGCCCAGCGGTGGAATTTTCCAGTCGTCCAGCCCATTACAGGACTGGTTCACCAGCATTTCTGGGAGCAGGGAAGACCGAGAGATTATAACCATTCACCAGGCAAAACATCTCCTCAGGGGATCTTAGCTGACCACGCCCAATGAGCTTCTCGGATAGACCAGAAGCTGTACCGTTCAGAGACAAGCCAAAGGTGGGAGCGATTTCAGGGGGTAGGGGGATTCCTTAATGGATGTACCACTATCGATCTAGACATAAGGGTATCGGACTGATATTACAATCACCGTCCGATACAAAGATCAGATACCTCTTAACCGCAACATTACGTTAAAACTCAGTCACTGCATTTTTTTTGTGCTGCTCAATCAGATGTTGGGATCTAGCTACAGATTAATCCACTGTATTCATTTGGGAAGGATAAATGCACAGAACACTGGCACTGGCGAACTGGTGGGTACATGCGGATGACGCCAGCAGTGAGCCATATTTTAATAAGGGACAATGACAGAAGTGAAGCAGGCTGTAAGCTCTCTTCTGCTAAAGTGTCAAGAGGAGGAGGAGGCATGACGGCATCTGACACAAGCAATTTGATCAAACATCTGAAGACGAAAATGTATATATGGACCTATACCACTCATCCTCATGGTAGACAAACACAGGGTACAAGTAGGACTGTCACAACAGTTTGCTTACCAAACTATGGGCATAATTAAATATCCACACAGTACCAAAAAGCCCGCACCTGGACAAATTTCTGCGTAAACATGATGGTGACAGACTGTAGGGGCTCCAAAGTGAACACGTGTTGCCAGTATCGCCTGGGAATCTGGCTTCCGCCCCATATAAAATCTGCCCAATCAGGAATGTGGAAATGCAGGCGCGCACACACACCCTTGACTGACGCATGGCCAGTGCCATTCAGCATTTGCTGGACGTTCAGGCAACAGAACGACTGCAGTAAGTTGAAGGAGAGGCAAGTAGGTTATCACTGAGCAGCCAATGGCGGGCCTAGGCCAGCTGGGGGGAGGAGCTATGGGGAGGGAGGGTGGGGCATGCAGTTTACCATAAGGCTGCCATGGGTCCACCGCGGCCTTTGCACTTGGGCCCGCCCAGGGATCCGACACGGGAGCTGGGGCAGAGGCTGCAGGCACGATGTCCATTAAATCCATCAGGGACGACTTGGGGGGCTGCAGTGTGGACAGGCAGGGCATTAATTACAGCACGACCACTTAGCGAGCCTCAACCATTAACAAAACAGGAGAATTTTGGAGGGAGAATTTAAATCAACATCAGCCCACCAGTGACTAAGAGGCATTTCACTGAAGCTGTTCTTCATGTGATATAGAATTCCCAGTACAAATTCTCTACTTCAGGGGACAGAATGCAGCATTATGGGATGTCTGCCTATCACTCTTATTATGAGTTGATTCATGCCTGACCTAAACCCATTCTGACTTGAAGTTCACATACCCGGAAAATCGAGGGGGGGGGAGGGGGGTTGACAGGACCCCCAGAGGTTTTTTTTTACTCCCCACCACTTTCTCATTCTGTTGTGTTCTGGCTTTTTCCAGCGAATTAAATCTTTATGAAAATCTAACTTTACTTCCATCTATTATCCTGGTCCTATGATACTGGTAAAGCATTTTGGGGCCTAGACGACGGGGGTTGTCATTTTAATGCATTTGTAGTAACAGAATAAATTCCCACGGATATGCACAGTACTACTCTCAGCTCACCTCCTTCTTTGCCGCTTTAGTCGTGGTTGTGTCCTTGCGGCTCTCCTCTAGCGCCATCTGGAGCCGGAGGTCATCGCCACGCCTCATCCTCTCCTCCTGTAACAAGGGCAGTGGGTGCTGGAACGGTTAAGGGGCTGGAGCCGGGGGGGGGCGAAGGCCTCAAGAAAAAGCCCTGAAGCGCATCAGGGCACATGGCAGCCTCCTCAGCCCCCGCCTCAGCACGTTGTCAGGCACGGCAGGAATGCTGCTCGCCTGCTCTTACCAGCCAATCAACTTTCAAGATACGACGACAGATTAAGCAGGAGCCTTGGCACCTCTTATGGAGAGAAACCTTCGCTGGGGGTACATCTAAAACCCCAAGGGAATCCTCCCCCTCCTCCCCACCCCACCCCAAACCCCCGGAATGGGAGTTTTCCTGCTAGAATGGCCGGATCTGCTTCTTATTACGATTAGGAAACTCGTCCCAGATGCCTCAATGTACTCGCAGCCGGAGGGCGCCCTCTCTCTCTCTCTCCACCCTTCCTAAACCCCCACCCCCACGACGGTAAAATGCAACGTGTGCGCCGAGGCAGCGGAAAAGTTCTTCAGCGCTTCCTCACCTGCCCGCCAGCCGGCTTTATCGTTAACACAACGCTTCCTGTACATACTTGGTCCTTGACTGCCATCCAGAACGTCAACCTTTGCTTACACCGGCCCGGCGTGCCCTACGCCAGGGTGCCCTGCAGCCGCAGTGCTGTGCCACCCGCCCCAGGGCTGCGCGGCCCCCTGCACAGGGCACAACCTGCGTCCGCGGAGGAAAATCTGCGCAGAAGAGGCCAGAACAAAAGCCCTATTGGGGCCGGCAATGCCTGAGAGTGGCAGGTTGGACCGGTTCGGCCCGTTCTTGCAGTAAGAGAGGGCCAGAGATTGGGCTCGGTGCCAGAGGCCTCTGCTCCCAACTCCCACTGGATCAGCTTTACTGCTGAGCAAAGCCCTTAACCTGAACGGCGTTATATATAGATTTTAAAATACAGTGCTATATATGGCTCAGCGGGTTAGGGCTCCGCGGCGGTGATCGGAAAGTCGCCGGTTCGAATCCCAAGCTCGGCACAGTAGTCAGATTTCCGCTGGGCCCTTAACCCCCCGAAACACTCCGAAGCCGCCAGACAGGTGGCTTGGCCTCCCACTCAGACCCCAAGCACTGCTGTCACTGTGTGTGTCTCGAGGGGGAGGGTGGGCATTCCAAGCATCAAATTCACACAAATAACAAATAAGACTAAATTTTGTCTCAAATGTCTGATGTCTGACTGATGCCGATGTTGATCTGTTAACAGTTCAGAAGAGTGTTTTCCAAACAATACATATTGAGCCACTAGCAAAGCACATAAACCAGTTAATCTACAAAAAAACAAACAACTGTCGAGTTCGCTTACGCACTAACAGGCGCACGGGGTGGAGGCGCTCGGATACGAACACACAAACGCACAGTCGCTCTACGCGGAGGTACAGGTGCCCTACGCGGAGGTACAGGTGCCCTACGCGGAGGTACAGTCGCTCTACGCGGAGGTACAGGTGCTCTACGCGGAGGTACAGGTGCCCTACGCGGAGGTACAGGTGCTCTACGCGGAGGTACAGGTGCTCTACGCGGAGGTACAGGTGCTCTATGCGGAGGTACCTGCTCGGCCGCCTCGCGGCTCATGGCCAGCGCCAGCTGCAGCTGCAGCTCCTCCTCGCCGCTGGTCTGCGGCCGCGCCTGCTCCAGCTCCGAGGATGCGTTGGGGGACGTGGCTGGGGAGAGAGAGACAAGGCAGTCGGTCCGTGGACGGGCCAGCAGGTGACGGGGGCGAGCCCAAAACCTGAATCGGGGGTCCCGGGAGGAAGCGGGCAGTTAACCAACACACGTGGCAGACCTGCCGTAGGGCGGTGCGATTTCACTTGGGCCACTGGCCGGGAAACAGGCCCTTGGCGGGAGTCCAGCCCATTACCCCCACCAGAGTCGACCAGAGGACCAGTACAACCTGAAGCACAACTGCGGTTTATATTCCAGGACGACTACACCCAAGAATGCGGCTGTCTTAAGGCTATCAAAATACCAGTTCATTTACTGGCCGAGCGTGTGCAATCGTGACGTCGACGGCTGAATCTAAGAAACCGAAGCGGCGTTGAGCATGCAGACCTGAACGCCGTCTGCAAGGGGCCAGGGATGCTGAAGGCTAAGTAGCCGTAGCAACAGTCTGCTTCTTAAGCGACCCAGGGAGGGACAGGGGCCTGGGAGATGCAGAGGCGGCAGCGTTCTGCGCCACCCAAACCACAGATTAGCATCGGGCCGCCAAGGTTTCAGCCCGCAAAGTCACTACACCAGCAGGGGGGGGGGGGGCTGAAGTAACCATTTGAGTGGGACCCCAGAAACAAGAAACTCACCCCTGCATGGAGGTGGGGGGGCAGGAGAGGACGGAGCCAACGCGCCGATGGGGTTTACATGCCGTGTTTATACCCCCCAACCAAGTGTAAAACTGTAACTGCAGGAGTGATACCCCACCCACTCACACGGCCACAAAATGCCAACATTCCTGGAAGGGTTCATTGTCATCGCATCCCCCTCCCCCCCCCAGCACCACCCCACCTAAGTGTAAACAAACTTTAAAGACCGGCATTTACCAAAACTTTCCAATCTACACGCATATTTTCCATAATCAAGCCGCGGCGTCACCGACTGGCGCGAGACGAGCCCCGTCAGACTTTCTGTCCCCGAGCGAGACGCCATCTGTCCCTCCTGCCTAGGGGGCTCCACATGACTTTGCAACCAGGCCGGGCTCCGCTCGGATGAGACTGGCGGCAGCAGTTAAGAAAAACATATTGCACGTTAGGCCGGGGCATCTATTGCGAATGTCTCACCGATGAGAAACTCACAACTTTGGTTATAGGAAAAGCAGCTGAAGGTACTCCGTCTACCGACGCGGCACTGAAACAAATGCACAAGGTATCCGTTAACGAATCGATGTCTGCTGGGATTTTGTTGAAAGTCGAGATACCGGCATCAGCCCGACGTGCCGATCTTGACTGATATTGCCGGCCGATGACCGACGACTGAAAGGCAATATTTAGAGCGGCACCCGAGCTAAAGACAAGCCAGTGAAGATAATCGCACGGACATTCATCCATGTTCCATAGTGAAGGACGAGGGATCTCATCAGCTGATCCCTCCCCAGCTGGCGCCGCTTCTCCGACATCTCAGTGCCTGCATTACGCGACGTGGTCGGCACGCTACTTCGCAAGACCTCATGAACGCATCGCCGACGTCGGTTTCGCTACAGGTCAGCGTCAGTTCAGTGGTTCGCTGGTTATCAGTCATTTAACCACCAGAAATATCTAGCACGACTTCTAAGAATACAAAGACGTCATTTTCCGCTCCCAGAAGAGGCGCACCGTGATTAAGGATGAAGCACCGATCCCCAGCAAACATAAACTGAAGACGCCGGACGCTCGACGCGGTCGGAAACGGCTGACATCACGGACAGGAAAATGCTGACAGAAGTCCCTGGGGCTTCAGTAAGAATGACGGTGACATTCTGCTGCCCAGTCATAACAGTTCCCCACCTACCCCCACGCAAATCAGCTGAACCTCCTCCGTGGCCCCTGTCGCGAGGAGGAGCGCAGACGCAGGTACGCAGCGCGCAGTGAATCAGAGATGAGTGTCGAATACGGTATGCGAGCGCCGCCCCGAAGCGGCCAATGGTGTCCTATAGCAATTAATTAACTCCGCCGACTTATAATTATAGAACAAAAGTTACAGCTGGCTGAGCTGTCGGCTCTGCCTCAGGACCAAATCGGAAAGAAAACACGGTTAAGGGAGGGGGGGAAACTGCATTGTGCTTTCCTGAAAGAACAACAGGAAACCTCCAGTGGAATGTGAAGAATTCCTACGTCGACACCCCAGTTCGGCCCCCCCCTTTAGTTTGATAATCAATCAGCAGTTCGCACATCCTTTTCTGCGGTAGTGCCTACATTTATGAGAAGAGACAAATACACACACACACACACACCCAACCAGGCTATGCTGCCCCAACCCCAAAATAAACAGCAGAGGGCGGGGGTGACTCCGAGACTGCGTGGGACGGGTGACAGG
Source organism: Brevimyrus niger (assembly GCA_015164015.2). Taxonomy (NCBI): domain Eukaryota; kingdom Metazoa; phylum Chordata; class Actinopteri; order Osteoglossiformes; family Mormyridae; genus Brevimyrus; species Brevimyrus niger. The sequence continues at coordinate 16,959,648 of JAABNY020000045.1, read as the reverse complement.
TCACACCACAAAGCTGCTTGACTCACGCCTCAGGCTTAATGGCTGCCAGATCAGATCCCTCTACAACAATCACCCATTTAATGACGCGAACTTAAGTCCCAGTTTAGCAACACTATAGTCCTATTTCATATCTAACCACCCTTGGCGAGTTTCGTGTTATTGACTTCATAAGCTTATTTGCACAGGCCCCAAAGCCGGCTGATCTAGTACATTTATAGGTCTACATACTGATTTGCATATTTTTACATATGTGCGGAAATTTTACTTTTATCGTTTTGTTTTACGTTATTACATTATAGCTGCCTTGACTGCAATTCCTTGTTTTGCATCCCAAAGTAAATTATCATATGCAAAACTATTTGTTGATGATCAAACGATTTGTGATTCCACAGGTACTTCTTGCTTTCCAAGCTCCCGATTTATGAGCTTATATCTTTGAGAATTTTCTGCAGCAAAAACTATTTACAAATTTGCGCACTGCCCAAAAACGCCATCCGTGGACTGACAGTTTCCATGCAACTTCATTATGTGAAATGTGTCATGTTTTTTAAAACATTTCTATGGGGAAAATGCATCACGCTTTACGAGTTCTTGATTAAGGCCCGATAATTTGTAACGAATTAGCTTGCAGCGCTGATTCGTATTACATTTACCATAAGAATTCTGAAAGGCTCAGTTGACGGAAACTTTGAGAACCGGCACTAATCTTAAAACGCATCATCAATTTATAACAAATTCTTTGTGGCATGGAAACTAAGCTCATTAGACAGAGCGAGCGAGAAGGGAGTGTGGGCTTCTGGGGGAATCAGTCACCAGGCTGACAGAAAAAGGCTACAGCGACAGAAAGACAACCATTCAGTGCTGGAAATCAGGAGCCTTACATCACCCAAATTCGGGCAAGATTCCATGTTAAAACACACTAAAATGTCAGTCTTTGACTTTCACTTTCTGTATCGCGTTGTTGGCCGCTCTGGGACCCCGTTCAGGAAGACCAGCATAAAAACTGACAACTGACATTTCACACATTTAGTGAGGCAAATGGAACACCGCAAAAAAAAAACATGCTGTCAAGGCATAAACCAGGCTAAAGAATGGCTAGGCTGAGCTAAGGATGAATGCCCAGGTACGAGTGGAAGCAGTTTCCGATAAATCTAAATTGCATTTTAGGTTTCAGACCAACAAAGCAGTAATAATTAATTATTACTACAGAAATACAAGACTTCTGTAAACCACAACATAACAGCAAACGATGTACAGAAACTTTTACAGACGCCGCCTCGGACACGGTTAGAGTCACTGTGACTTCACTCCGCCGCCGCAAGCTTGTCAGTCACACACACTTTACATTTTCAACGCTATATGAAAATGGCCAAAGCCAGTGAGTGACACTGATTCACTAATCTTTCAGCGGAGACTCTCAGGAAGCGCTCCCTCCCTCTGGACAGACTCACTGCAGCCTCTCTTAGAGGCCGGCACACGGGAAACATGCCTGCTGGGCGTGGGGGCGGGCGTGGGGGCTGGGACACAGGAGGTTAGGGGGAGTAGAGCACTTCCTCTCAAGAGGCATGTCAGCCGGGGAAAAATTGGGAATGTTGCTGCATTCCTGCTTCTGCTGGTGGTGTGTGTGTGTGGGGGGGGGGGGGTCAAAACTCTTTCAGTGAGCTACCAATCAAATCCACCTAATGGCCCAGAGCTGTTCAAGCAGGCCTGTGTGTAGCATACAGTACCTGTGTGTGTGTGTGTGTGTGTGTGTGTGTGTGTCGGCTCCATGGCCATTTCAGCAAACAGGGCGACGCCCCCCAGTAGAAGATGCGAATGCTGCCGCGCAGGAGCCACACTAACGACGAGACGCTAATGGACTCCCGGCAAAGCAAAGTCATGGCAGCTCACATCCTGCCAAGCTTAGGGGGTCACAGCGAAATGAAAGAGGATTCGAAGGAGCAAAAAAACACGGAACCGCAAATCTACATCTCTGAAAGATCCATGAATGTTGATTTTGGGGGGGAGGGGGGGGGGCGCGACCGGCCGCCGGTACAAGGCACTCACAGCCATGGTAGGAGGCGGGCGAACCCTCAGAGCGGCCGTATTCCTCCGAGTAACTGGTGGACAGGTTGGGCTGACTGGAGCCGCGGCCGAATCCGGATGGGCCGCTCCCCACGCTGGTGGCCACCTGCGCCATGCGCTCCTTGGTCTTCAGCGCCTGCGAACGCTCGCCCTTCAGCCGCTCGTCGTCCTTCAGCAACGTCACCAGCTGCTTGGACTTCTCGCGCACGTTGATGCCCTGGTCCTTGCCGTCGCGGTCCACGTACTGGAAGTCCTTCAGCGTCTGCACGGCGAAGATGTTCTCGCGGCACTGCAGGGCCACGCGCTCCGAGCCCGTCTTCACCAGGTAGTCCAGCAGCGTCAGCGCCTTGTAGACGTGCCGCCAGTTCTTGCCGTGGTCGTTGAGGCGCCTCCAGATCATGGTCATGATCTCGGAGAAGGCCACCACGTTGTAGGTGAGGTCGGCGATCTCCGACATCAGCGAGCTGGACGGGCCCCACGGGTCGTTGGAGGTGGCCTCGCGCACCTTCTTCTCCGCGTCCGTGTAGTTGTTCACCACGTTCTTCATCTGCCTCCGGATGGTCGAGCTCGGCATGGCTGCAGTTACCGGCGAATGCTCTTACGGTACAAAGTCAGACGTCTCGAGGGTTTCGTTTCGAGAAGGGGGGAGGGGGGGGTGGGGGAAGAGAGTTTATATTACAACGTTGTCGACAGAAGAGTCTTGTTTTAAATCCCCTTTGTTTTTCCCGAATGCTTTATAGCTATAATCCGGGGTTGTCTTGGCTGGGGCTCGTCAAGAACATTTCCACACAGAAAAGTGCAGGGATATGGCAAATTCCTCCATCACCTGCAAGAGAGCAGAACAAAATAGAACGGTACAGAACGTCAGAACAGATTAATACAACAGGAAGCTGAAAAAGCAAAGGGACCGTGTCATTAAAAGGAAGCATCTCTTATGCCTTTACCCCCGAGACCATTAGGAGAAACTGCTCTGACCGGCGCCGCTTCCGAGCAACAAAGTCTCCTTTATGAAGGAAGGATGAAGTAATAATTCAAACTGCCTCCCTTACCTGAAACCCGACGACTGGCAAAACACGCCACTGAAACCGGCGAGTTGAGCAAACCGGACGAAGGAACGGCAAGACGGATCAGTACCGCGTCTCTTGAGTTTTTTACTAAATTCTCGACCGTCAAAATGATCCCGGCAGCCAGAGAGACCAGGCGACGGGTCACAGCCTGCGTACGACCGGGAGCCTACAGGCGACCCTCAAAGAGTACGAGAGAGAGGAGGCGTACCGGATTCCAGGTCTGAGAGCCAAAGCACCACATCGAGTAAAATCTCGGGCTAGAATCTCAAACGGGAGACAACACCAACCTCACCCTGAGCAAGTCTACGGTGTGCGTGCGTGATAGACATACGACGTGCCACCGAACTGTGGCGGAGACAGCCTGAACGAGGGGTGAGGCTGGCGTTCGCAGTGGCCGGTACTCGCACGACGCCCACACGCAGGGGCTTCCAACCAATAGCTGACACTGCGTTCTTCTTCAAGAGCTTGTGGACAAAGGCAGCCGCGGCCCACTTCAGATAAGCAGAGATTTAGAAGCTAAAGGTGTTTTAAAGCTTAATGACCGGCTGTTTCCATGAGAAAAAACTCAAAACCTTTTATGAGGAGAGAAGGGGAAAATAATATTAAGGGAATGACAGATCCAAATAGCACCTTGCAGAATGTGAACACTAATGAAATACTTACAATGAAGTATACATTTAGTAATCGCTGCAAAAACATGCTATAACTCACAGGTGATATTTAAGTAGTACTCTACATTACTGAAATGAAAAATTACCAACTTAGGTCACATCCTAAATAAGAGCACGATTCCCAAGAACCACTATTCAAATGAAACAATGCTCAAAACTGTCTAAGCAAATTCCAGTGCAAAGCAGATGTGATTTTACATACACAGCTTGGTCTCGATGGTGACAGTGGAGATTTTTTTTTTTTGGTCATTAGCTGTACCACCTTTCACTCTTCTTACACCGCAACGCAATTAAAGCTGACAAACCAGCTGACAGCATGTGATGCTTTGGGGCTCATTCATTCTTAAAGTGACAAGAAGCTGAAAGCAACCACGGCGACAGTTACTATAGTAACAGAATCCGCTCCAGTACACACAAAACCAACAACCGTCATCATACGGCCGATCTATTCACTCGGCAGGCCACTCTTGGACCTGCACACAGTCTTCTCCAGCTGACCATTTCATTTACCAGCTTGACAGAAAGCTCATAGGCGCAAGACTTAAACAAAACATTCATTCGGTTCTTACAGTGGCAGGCTTTTCATGCGGCTGCAGCAGTTGCATTCACAAACTGCGCCATCGCAGGTCTCCTCTGGACCACCAACACGAACTCCGGCCGATTAGCAGCACCTGTGCCCTGTACTGCGAAACAGGGTAACTGGCTTATTGGCGTAACTTTAAGGTTTAGGGTGATTTAAGGTATCACAGTTCAAATGGGCTTCATATTCGTTCACTTACATTTTGCCCAGACTACCTTAAATCCGACAAGTTACCCTAATAAGTCAGTAACCCTGCTTCGTAGTACAGGCCACCGAACACCTTCTAAACTCTTAGTAACTGTTCTCTGCTTTGGGGTTCAAACCACATCCCTAGGTTATCACATGCCTACACCAGCTAGCTAATTATCTTTCCTTGCATTTACTAGAATTCACTTTAAATTTACATTGACAGATACACATGCATTAGTATTCCACGCAATCTCTGACCACAAGCAGAGATCCTTAACCGCTATACCACCTGCTGTCTCTGTGCTACCCCCTCCCCCACCCCCACGACACTCGGGGCCAGTCTTCCCAGGTCCAGCAGACCCTCTGAAGCTGTGTGGAGGCAGCACTTCCTGTTCTCCTGAACAGGGGCCAGAGGAAGGGGGGGGGGGAGAGAGACAGGAGTCCACAAAACAACTTGGCACAGACCGTAAATTCATTAAAAGGCCCTGAAATGTGACTCCTTGTGTCCTGCGGGGTGACCATAGTGCCCCCCCCCCCTTCCAGACCAACTGTTGCCCCCACCCCACATCAGGGGCCAGCATACACATGAATACTGAGGGGCCCTAATGAAACATCTGCTGCTTTAATCACTCATTTAGGTCCCACCGTGCAAGAGGAAGACAGGGCCGACTGTCACAGGGCTGGTCCTCACCCCTGCCAGGCCACTGGGGAGGCAATGAAACCCACACACACACCAACTATAATTCTAATGCTATAATTCACAACCTGCGCATGGAGTCAAACGGGCCGGGCACCAAACACAGACTCAAACAGCGCCACCTGTCTCCAGAAAGTGGGCACTACGCAGAGGTAGAGTCCCCAAGCCCTGATTGGAATTTTCAGAAGTGGGTCTTCGGGAATAGGACCAGAACCTTCAGCCGCGAGATCCGGCCTTCCCTTCTACCAGCAGCGTTCAACCTTTGCATGGCAAACGGGATTTCCGTCTGACCGGACTAGCTGCTTTAGGTTGCCGAGGATAAAATTTGAAGCGGCGTGCATGGAGGAAGGAGGTGGTGATAACATACGAGGACATAGCGAACTCAGCACTCAAAACCACTGTGCAAGTCAAGTCTGACAGGAATGGCCCCAATGAGCATTTTAACAGCACTTCCTGAACAGCAGGTCACTGACGTGTTTTAGTGCAGGAATGCCGCAAAGCTGCTGTAATCAGGGTTCCAGTTAATCAAACAACAGACGTCGACCGAGTATAACCATGATACTTAGAATTTAAGAAATCTGCGAAGATTTCACCTGGAAAATGTTTCGAGATATGAAGCTTGCTATTTATGCCTCAGCACCCCCCCCCCCACACCCCAGAAAAAACAGGTTGAGTTTTTTCTTCTGCAAAAAGGACATTTAAATAAAAAAATCGAAAAACAGAAAAAAAAAAAAAAAAAAAAAAAAAAACTCCAGGATTAAAATGACATCAAACCATCTCATCTATGTGAAACGGCTGGAGGAACGATCCACCTCATCGTGTTTACAGAAAACAAGGTCTAAGTGTGTTGGCATATTTAATAGATTTCACCGTTTGTAACAGTTACAAATCTGACTAAGTGCCAGGGGACTCAGCGAACATGCATATGCAGTAGGAAATATCTGAAAGGGTATCAGATGAAGTTACTGGATACGGCATCAGCCCACGATAGTATGCAAAACCGACCGGGCGTGGGTCATAGCAGCGCCTGCCCCCTAACACACACACACACACCTAAAGGTTGCCGGAGGTGACCCTCCTATCAAGGCTAAATATAGGACATCAAAGACACAAGAGATGTTTCAGTAACATCCAACGGCCCTTGTTCTCAACCCCATGACACCGAGTCCATACGAGCAGAGAATTTCGGCACTAGGACGACAAAGAAAGAATCTCACCCACGGGTTTCAGGCCACAAAAAAAGCCAACCATCAACACGAAAAAAACTTTTCCTGTGATGTAATCCATCATCTGCAGGTTTGGGGTGAACCTTTAAAGGGCTGAAGTAATTTCTCAACTGCAGCAACAGAAATGAGTGCGTTCCCATGCATAAACCAATTATACTTTTAACAACCCTAAACCACTAACCTGCTTCTTCATCAAAGAAAACTAAACCAATCATTTGGCAGTTAAAATTTATTTAATTTAAAACTTAACTTACATTTAAAAAAAAAAACAACACACACATAACTCACGGCTTCTCGCGCACTTAGTGAGAACGAGATACCCCAACCACAAGTCACTCTTCCTCATTTTTGACTACATCACACTACATATAAAACACTGATTGCACTGATGCAGGAGATGAATGAAAATATGGAAGACCATATGAAAGCCAACGAAATCAGAGCTCGCCAGTGTGCAGCTTACTGGCCGGGCCGGTAGTACTACTGTATTCATAAAAAATAAGTTAATTAATAAACTGCATTGAAACACTAAAGGCAGAATTGCCAACACGCAGCAAACCCATAAAAGGGTCATCTTTCTGACAGCCCCAACAATGGGAGAAAATGGACCCCGGCCGAGACCACGGAGGCAAACAGGATGCAATTCGGCTGCCGCACCTCAGCTGGGAACCACCACCCACCCCCACTGGGTAAGACAGGTGTCAGGTGTGTCCAACACCCATCTACCGGGGCCACCAGCCAGCGGACACTCTGACATTCAAAACGTCAAAGCATCATGGTCCGCAAACAAAACCGCCCAGGAGCTGTGGGAACGACCTCAAGGGTATGGCTGACCCACATATAGATAAACCACAGCTTACATAACAAGAGCCACCTTGCTGGCACCACCGACTAGGGGCGACCCAGCCGGTTTCCCCCCCCCCAAAGAAATGAGGAGAAGAGGCAAATGAAAAGATCTCCAGCAGGTTTTTGCTTTCCAAGACCACGCCAACGGAGCGGATGCACAGATCATGAAGTGTTAATGTGATTTCGTGTGCGGGGAGTGTAATCTCTCCAGCCCAAACCCAACCCCCACCGGCCGGAAAGTGACAACAAAGAGGCTCACAGTAAATTCAATGACTGCGGGGCGCATCCAGGAGCGCTGCCCGGCGTGCAGTGCAAAGGCACCGGGGCGTCCAGCTGGACCCCAAACCCGAGAGCCGCCTTTCGCTTCATTGTCCTCAATCCACGGAGGGTCTCCGTAGACAAAGCGCCAGGGCACTAGGGGGGGTCAAATACGGACGAGACAATGGATGCGGCTCCCCAACCCCACCCGGAACCAAAGAAAGACCAGGGTACGACACGGGGCGCCCAGGCGGAGACCCAGGTCGGGGCGGTGGTTGGTGCCGGAGGAGCAACCGGTTTACATAGCTGAGCCCACGGTGCGGGTACCGGCACTAAAGTTACCCCGAGGTGTAACTTCACAAGAAGGGGTCACGGAGAGGTGACGGAACTCCGGAGTAAAAAGCAAGGAAAAAAAGTTGCGGGCAGTTTCTCAAACGTTGCCAATTCTCTATATGGAAGCATTTAAATAAAAAGTCAGCGATTTCAGCTGCTTAGCATAAAGCGCAGCGCCGGGCGTTAGCATGGAAAGCTAACGGGGAGCGAGGCGCTGGTGGCGAGGGGAGAGGCCGCGTCGGGGGGCGCGCGGTGCCGTTTGCAGCCTTCGGGGGCTAAACCACCGACGGTACCGGGGCTCCAAACGCAGCTCGCTGGCTAGGAGCAGCCTGCCGGGAGGGGAAAAAAGTTGGACAGTCGCACTTTTGCCAATAGTTCCGGTAGCCGAAACAGGGGGGGGGGGTGAGGCGAGCAATCTGTTGAATACCGCTTCGTACCAACTTGCTAGGTCGCTAACTAATCCAGAGCAGCTTACCGCCGGCGCCCGGCTGGCGTTGGTTACTCTCCTCCCCGGGAAGCCGGGGTATCACCAGGCCGCTGGCGCTCTCCCCGTTCCCCGTAGAGGTGGCCGAAATAGCCGGTATTTCCCGGTAAGGAAGCGCCAGCGCACCGGGGCGGACGAGCCCCCCCAAAAAAACCCCCAGGAGGAAATGAATAACTTACCAGTGCGCTCCACTCGAGACGGGGGCACTCCTCACTGCTGAAATACGAGCCATAACTTTTGGCTTTAGCTTGCAATGCAACTACAGAAAATAACGTGGGCGAACTTGATGGCGTGGGTCTTGTTTTGGGGGCTTCACATGTGAAAGTGATAGCAGCGTGTCGCGGCCGGCCGAGCTTCCCCGCACGTCTCCCTGGTCCTCCGCACACTCCTCGGTGTGACACCCACACAATCCAACATGGCGCACCGACGGACGCTCTTTCGGGGAGGGGCGGGTGGCCAAGGGTGTGATCAATCCACTGCCTTGCCGAGCAAATAACAACAGTGATACTAAATCTATGATCGTAATTATTCACTGTATATCCCTTTAAAACGCTGCCGAACGAGCAGCCCAGCCTGCGACTTTGACCCTCCCCACTATGAGTTTATAAAGCGCACAGAAATAGGAGAACGCCACGTTTTTCAGTGCCAGGCAAAAAAATCCCAAACGTACAGCTCCTCTAAAGATCTGGAGACTACAGGGATCTTTTCGAATTACAGAAAAAAATACGTAATGTCTTTCTTGCACGCGACAGAATACAGTGGCGCCCATACAAATGCAATACAAATGAGTGAGTTGTCATATTATACCCATATTACACACAACTTCCATTCTTTGTGTGAAATGATCCAACACCAAGTCGCAGGAATTACTTCTTTGCTCCGCCCCTAAGCTCTCTCACCTGTTATGCTCTAAGTTGACATTAAATTATTATATATTACATTTGCAACTGAAATAAATACTAACTTGCTTATTCATGAACTTGATCTGGTGCCCGCTGTGAGCTAGCAATACATATGGGAAATATTCATAAATTTCGCCAGATCAGAG
>JAABNY020000045.1:16937742-16950175 GCA_015164015.2 Brevimyrus niger | reverse complement strand
ATGTTTGTGTATTTGGTCTGCATCTATATGGCGAAGCTGAGAAACCAAAAAATAAGTGGAACTGATTTGAAGAGGCGAGAGGGGTGGGGGGGGGGGGGGGGGGGGGGGGGGGGGGGAGGGGGGGTTTACACAATATCCGTTGTGTCCCAATGCGAGCCACTGGATCGGAATCCACTTATGTAGCCATTTCTATTTCCACGGTGTAAACACGCCCTTTTAAGACACGCTATAGTCACTGTTACGTGAAACATTCGTTTGTACGATAGAACAAACAAAGTTTCTAACTGGGTGTGAATGAAGGTCCCAAAATAAGGTCCAAAACTTCCGGAGTGAAAAGTATTTGCAATATTGACAATTTAGTATTCAAGCTTAACCGTATTCAAATGGTTCTCAATAATTATTTGAATATGCCATATTTTATCATACAATGAACAAGATAAAATGACGTAATATGTCTTAAATGAGATAAATAAGGAATTTAAACATACCCACGAAGGAGTGCTCAGGGAGTGTGTTAGCAAGCTATGGATTAGCTAACTAAAGATTAATGCAAGCTGATTTACGCGTGTGTACTTGCTACCCCCTAATGTTAATTTTGCACCATAGTCATTAAAGCGTAAAGTACGTCAGGTACTAAGATCCATCATTTACTGAAAAGAGATCGCAATAATTTTGTTATAGTTTTCTTATCTGACGACGGCCAGTGTTTAATCCTATTCGGGTGGAGTCTCTCAATACAAGAGGCTATTTTTTCAAACATCTAAAAGACCTTTTAAATGCCTACCTTTAGGGGGCAGCCTTGTGTATAGTTTAGGTATTCATCCATCCATCGTCCAGCTGCTTCTCCTAGTCAGGGTTGTAGTGGGTCCCGGAGCGGACCCCAAACACCACAGGGCATAAGGCTGAGATACACCCACGACGGGATGCCATCCGTCACAGGGCACATACATGCAAGCATACGTGAAGGACGAATGGTATAATAAAATGTATTATATTATATGTGTCCAGGGTTGTTCCCTGCCTCGTGCCCGTTGCTTCCGGGATAGGCTCCGGATCCCCCGCGACCCAGTAGGATAAGCGGTTTGGAAAATGGATGGATGGATATTCACAACAAGAGTGCAAAAAATACTGTTAATACGTATTTCGTTTTCTATAATTGTTGGGAAGTTAACTGAGCTCTTCTGTAACATCATTTAAAGCAGTGATCATACATGCATTTATAATGCATCATAATGCATTCAGATGGGATTAAATATCATAAATGGCTTATACAATATATATGGCTTATACTGACCTTTGTATAATGTGTAACGCCTTTTCATAAATAGTTATAGCCGTGTTTGTAATACTTTATGAATGCATTATAATGTATTATGAACATATCCATAATGCATTATGATCTCTGCTTTAAGTAAAATGTTACCAACTCTTACTTTAATAATACTTTTAAAAAAGCAAAATCGGAACATCAAACTAATTAGACAAAGCAGGACAGACAATATAAAAACACCCAGCACTTGTATTTAAATTATTAAGCTTTGCAAACAGCTGTAATTATGAAGAAGCTACAGTAAGAACTCAACAATTACAGTAACAATTAAGTTAAAATGTATTTGACTGTTCAGGGGCATTGCAAAGGGCAAATTCGGGCCCAGTAATTTTGTTATGGTGCCCTTACAACAATAATTACGCAATTTATTTACAAATTTAAATGTTTAGATTTACATGCTCTGGATATGAGATTTCCGAAGGTAGAAATATGGGTAACTTGGCTATGGTTGTGATGTCAGCTGTGAAGGTTACCTAGCAAGACCTCCCTGGAGAAGAGATATACATTGAGCTGACGACAGTCCCTTAGACCCTTGAGACATTTCAAGGAATAGTCAGGTGGCTGCTTATGATTGGCTGATGAGGGGGAGGGGGATCTGAGTGACATGTAACAGTTCCTTGTCCCCAAGGCACGTGGGTAAACAATGGAGAACTTATTGTTCTGTCATGTTTCATTCCAATTCACTACATAAAAGGCAAAATACAATTGTTTACTTGCTAGCATTCATTGTATTGTAAGAATTATTAATAGCTTCCAGCCTTTTTTCATCGTCATTGAAAAAGGGGGGGGGGGGGTGGGCGGCCTTGTGTCTAGTAAATGTTAATAATTGTACAAAAAACATTTTAAATTCCAGAAAAATCAAACACAGTTGCAGGAAAAGATATGTGGAACCCAAAAAAAGCATCAGCCTAATCAAAGAACCATATCAAAAGAACCACAAAAATACCAATGGGAACCAAAAGCTTAACCAGAAGACTCACAGTCCTGCCTGATTGATTTTCAAAAAAATTTCCTGATATTTCAAACGCCCTGATAAGCAGAACAGCAGCTGTGCGATGTGAAATATGCCCATGAATTGCCTCCCTGGCAAAGACACTTCCTGCTAACACGGTGCACTCTTCCATCTGAAATGAACTCAAATAGGCACGACCAACATGAGTCTCGCTACGTTTGCAGTATCCCAGGAAAGAGTCATGTGACCACACACCAAAGACTGGTGATTGGCCCATTTTCCTGACGTACAGGCAGCAGCGCCAGCCCTACTCTTTGCAAACATAGGGTTCATGGGAAGTAACGGAAGTCCACAGTTTTTTTTTTTTTTTTAAACTTTTAAAACAGTCAATATAAGTTACAACACACAAAGTAATTTCGTCTAGCAGCATACGGCCATATCGCCATGTCATTCAAATACTGTTGTCGCTCAAAAAACCTGCTTTCACCCTACCTGCCTAGGTCCATACCCAAGCTGAGGAGCACATACCTTATTTGGCCTGAGAATCTGACCAGCTACCAGGCCACTCGACATACCTTGGGATGTGGCTGCACATGAATTAATTTGTTCAGCCTGGCAGGAAGTCTTCAGATGAATGCTTAACCCTATGTCCATTGCGGTGTATTGTCTGCCTGTTTGCAGGGGGGTGCCCCAAAGTGGCAGGGGCTTTAAATAATTTGTAACATAATTTGATTGGCCTGGGTGGGGGGTCCAATATGGTACACTTCATGAGCATGAAATCCCAAGCTGTGTCCCAGCCTGGGCACCACAAATGAATGTTGAAGTGCAGGAATAAGACAGAGAGACTATGAAAAACATTAGGAACAGACTCAGAGGACCGTTTCTTATGGTGCTATATAGATGAACGCTTTCGGTCTAGTTTCTAGGACGTGAACGTTACAACAGCTGCGACCAAATGTAATACATACGTTGCCCAGCAGGTAGCAGCAAGACACATCGTTATCGAGGCATGAGGCTACTGACAGACGTGACCTTCAAAACCCCAGCATGCAAGACCAAGAGAGTCATTAGCGGAATAAATGTATGTGAGAAAAGGCAGGCGCTTGCATTTATGGTATAATAACCTGGTTTTCCAGGTCTCACATCTGCTCCTAGAATTTCTAAACATATTATTTAACAATCTACTCATTCGACTGAGCAAATCTTTTAAGTACATTTTAGCAATTTATAACATATACCTCAAGAAAATTTACTTCAAGATTTATTGGCAAAACAAAGCAAAATTAAAGAAACAAGGTTCAGGATGGTGCTCTTGGGAAGATTCACACTATCCTGTCTTTATCCTAATTAGTCAAGGAATCTAACTAAGTCCTCAACCATCTAGATGAGAAATATATATAAACATACTTTAGTGTTTGGATTAATCAGGTTATGAAGAAGTGTACCTGCAATTTACGCTATATGCCTACCGTAATTATTTCCAAGGCAATTATCTGGTCACCTTTTGGGTAAACTGAAGATTTCTCACTAATCAACAATTATGCTCACACTTGCAGAACTGCCCTGGTTTTCTTGCTGTAGATAACTGGTATACGTTTCACATCAAAATAACAGTTTATACGATATATAAACTAATAGACTATGTAAATGATATTGAATTTTTAAGGTGTATTAAGATATATTTAACAGGGCAATAAGTGTTATTTTGATATTTGATATATAAATCAAAAGCGTACTTCCTCTAATAAGATTCAAGTTCACATGTACACTGTAGTGTTGCCAACTCAGTCTAAGAGGACCCTAAGATTTTTGCTCCCTCGCAATCCAACACGACAGAGCTAAACTATCAAGCAATCAAGAACACCGAAAACCTGATACAGTTTTGTTTGGATTTGGGAGGCAACAAAAACGTGCACTGCTTGGGGGTCCCCGCGGCCGATAGGTTGAGAAACACCGTTATACTGCATAAGCGGTTATGGATGGACGTAAAACATAACGTTAATGTCGTATCACAGGTTTTGAATTCGACATACGTTCCTATTAAGTAATTTTCACCAAATTAAGAGTTTTCTGCAGCTCAACGGATAGGGTTAATTAAGCAAGTTGTCTGCCTCGTAGTTTACTTCTCTTTGTTGCCTGTTGCTGTATCTCAAGCAAATTAAAAATAAATTAGATTAGCCAAACAGAGATCATTTCAAAACGGCATGTGATTAAAATCAACTACGAGTTGAAAATTCTCGATCGGCACTGTCGGTCATGTTACTGTACGAACTGTAATGCACACACCACCCACCAGAGGGAAACAAAGCACGCCATTACTGAAGCAATGAGTCACTGGTGCGTGAAAACCCTGGCAGAGTTAACGATCATTTTGTAATGGGCCTTCGGGTCCCCAAGATCAAAATCAAAACGCGTTATGCATTGTGTCTGATCCCCTGCCACAGCAAGCCAGCCTTAGAATTACACTTCAAATTGCTAATAATCCCCGGAGCGGTACATATTTAGTTCTCTCCTTTGAATACTGATTTTTTTTTCCATACCTCATAATAATAGCTAGGTAGTTTTTCTCTATTCACAATTAACAGGAACAGCCAAGCAGTTCCAAGCAACTTCTAGTCTCAGCTTGCCTTTAAAAATAGCCAAAAGGCTGGTTAGTTTTCCAGCTTACTTGAAGAGCGCAGAACCCAACCAAATGGATCCCAGCCAAGCCTATCCCAACTGAAGATAGCTTTTCTACTACACCTACAGTGGGAAGAAACAGGCAAGAATGCCTGCAATTTCTGCAGGGACCTTTTAATTCCCAGAATGCAGTTTCAGGAATTATGCATGTATGATTGATCAGCTGATACCAGCTTCATGAGAATCAATTCCTGTGGATAGTTTCTCCTGATAAGTTCCTCATTTTTATAAGCATAAAGAAAAGATATCATTTGTGTTTACATTTTTGTCCCATATTTTTTTTCTGCCCTTTACGTAAGCCAGCAGATCTCCCTGCAAAACAAATGATATTGTTTCTTAATCTCCCCACCTAATCTTCCAGTCCTCAAAAACCAGCCGAGCATGTCTACTGTCTGCATTTCACTGTCAACTGTTTTGACTCCCTTGACCCACAGTAATACCCGTCCTTAGTCTAAAAAATTACATCAACTGAAAGCTTTGTGTGAAGCAGAGGGTGGCTTCTTGAGAGAAATCTCATAGATTAAGCCATACTTTAATGCATGGGAAGATTCCAGAAGGAACTCCACATTGCTGAATCCACCACCTTAAGGTACATCAGACCGGCTCACCGCAAGGATCCAGATGGTAAACTCTCTGAAATGTTGGAAAACATGGAAAACAGACAGGTAATTGTTTCACTGTTAGTGTTTCTAGGTGACAAATACCTTCAATGCCTGCAATGATAGACTTGCTAAATACAGGTGTGTTGAAAATGTACAGCCCGTGATTTTCTGAGAGGGGCTGAACCAAGCAGTAATTTATCTGGGAGGAACTCTTTAATACTGTACAAAACCAGCGGCATCACCAAAGACACCGCAATTATGTCGTGGCAAGAGACAGATTGGGATGGGACTGGTGCAGGAGAGATGGTTCCAGAGGGCTGAGGTGAAGCCGTTACGCAGGAGGCTGCAGATTCAGAGCTTACTGGGGGAAGATGTTCTGCTGCGGAACAGTAACCTTAATATGAACAACTTTAGTAGATACCTCTCAGTATAAATAGTGGAGAATGCTGCAAAATATTTGATTTCAAGCTGCCTGAACCTGCCTGATCATTTACAAGATCAGACTCTGCAGGTAGCGTTTCTGAAAATGACTATGATGCAAATGCTAAGCCAAGGCCTATAATTAACTCATGATTAATGTCCAAAATTACCGCCACATTTTCTTGTTGTTTCACCCATGTGAAATCATCACAATGCCAAATAACTATATATCTTCAGCTTTTATCCACGCCAGCCTTCATGTCAGGATCGCTGCCAGTTGGTCCCTGTCCGATGCGTAATGTTCCTGTTTGGCCAGCAGGTGTTGCTGTCTGTCCTGTTCCCTTCTCTGTCCTCTAGCCCCTTAGCCCTTTGGTTTTTATCCCAGTGCGTTGCTGTGTTTTTCAGTTTTCAGTTTGTGCAATGTCTCCCAGTTTCCATGTTCATTTACTGTTATTGATTGTTGTCCCTGTGACTTCCTTGATTTGTTAGTTTGATTATGATTTTCGCCAGTTCCTTGTTTGCCTCGGTGTTCTATTTCTATTTAAATACCTGCGCTCACTCTCTTCATTAGCCAGTCATTGTGTTAAATTGCTACGTGTTTGTTGCTCTGTTTTATTGCTTTCTTCTCTTCCCTGTGCTGCACTGTTCCTTTGTTATGTTACTTCATGTTAGTTTATTCTTGTTTCCCCCATTGGTATTCTGACCCCTCGCTGACCTTTATTTTTTGCCTTCCCCAGTGGTCCTAGTTAGTTAAAAAGTTAAGAGGCTGGTCCCAAACAAATGTAGGTTTTCTTTCCTGCACATAGAGGTATTAAGACCCTTTTGAAGTCTGAAGCACTTAAGCTTATGCTATAGTTCTTATATTTAATACTTTTCGGAACTTGCTGTCCCTTTTAATGGAGCCCATTTGGGAAGAAAGGTAACAAATGGGTGATAAACCCTGAATTCGATTGCAAAATACTTGAACGAAATGTTCCATTTCGATTGCAGTAAAAACCCTTAATTTGCGCCTGAAGTTATAATTATGCACCTAATTACTGAAGATGAGAGAACAGATAGATTTTAAAGAGTTGTTGCAGACCATACTGCCTGCGGAAATCTTGCCACCTTGGACTACACCCTATTATTATCACGCAATGGAATGAAGCCTCTTTCACTCCAATAAATCGATCACATTTCCTTTGTTGCATGAGCTGCCGAAGTTGAAAACATTCCTCGTGTTTACACCACACACCTATATCGATGGATCAGGTACTCCCGCCTTCAGCGGTGTGAGGTGCAAGCTGAGTGACTCAGCTGCAAGGTATGTCCGCAAAACCAGATCACGGGCAATAGGAATTCTGACTTCTTTTACATCCATTAATAAAGCGGCTTTTCTGGTTGTCTCATTTTTCTGTTTACCCTTTAAAAACATTTAATTTCTGCAAGACAGGTTTGGTTTCCCCATTTGGCTGTTTGTACATATAAAGCATCACTGTCAAACAGTGGGCAAAGAGGAACACTTCCATTCAGGCTCTGGAATGTCTAAGGGCACTTCCCAGCATTCCATATAGCCCTGGTCAATGTCGTCAATATGAATCAAAATATGAAAAAGTAGCCAGTAATACCACCATAAGATAAGAATCATAACTGTCACTGCACAATGCAGTAAAATGTCATTTAGCAGTATAGCCAACTGGCAGTTCAGCACATATAACATGGACAGAAAAGGACAATATATATATAGAAGCTCACATGTATCAACATAAAAAACACACAATATAAAAGTACTAGATCAGAAATATATGTACAGTATTTGTGTAACAGTTTTAATTATGACAACTGTGATTAATAGTCATTTTAGGGAATCATGTTACATTATAAAGGATGAAGTAGGATCACCAGCCGCCAGGTCAGTACTGAGACGATCAGCCACACCTGGGCTTTGCTCAGTGGGCAGAGTCTCCCTCACGCCCTTTTCCTGTGATTCCCCCTCTGGCCGTGCAGAAGGTGCTCAGGGCAGGAACCAGCTGAGTGACCTTCCAGCACTGCGGTCAAAACCTTCAGGGTATCACGCACACTGTCAGAAAAAAAGCACCAGCTTGTACCTTTGCTTATTGCTGGGCCTGTACACTCAGAGGCATGCCAATTGTACCCTAGTTGCAGGTAAATGTACCCTTTAGGGTAATTTAAGGTACTGAAATGGACTCTGAGCAACAATACCAAGATAGAGACAACATCTTTGTACTCCCAATGTTACAAAAAAGTTCCTTATAATTCATCGTAAAAGGTACAATTACCTGCAGCTAGGGGTACAATTGGTAGACCCTTGAGGGTACAGCCCCAGTGGCAAGTAATTGTACCCTTAAAGGTACAAAGTTTGCAGGAGCATTGCCAGGGATGTTTTGGGGGGGGGTTAGCGCCAGATCGATACACATTTACGTTATCTTTATTTTCACGAACACTTTACAACGTACAAGTGAGGGAAATAGGAAATAGGAATATACGCCTGTTGAGGAGTCGGCTTGGTGTAAGTGCAGCTAGGCTGAGCTTCCAATAAAGCAAGAATGACATCTTTCATACAACGAAAGAATCTGATAATACTATATAATCAGTGCTTGAACTGGTATGCAGTACCAGCGCCTCCTTGTTTTTGTCTTATTATCTGATTGTACTGAATAACAAGGGGAGTACTGACATCTGGTACTGAATAACAAGGTAAGTACTGACACCTGGTACTGAATAACAAGGTGAGTACTTGCACCTGTTTTCCCCACATTACCACTGTACAGATATGTGTTATAAATAAATGTATATAAATTTATTTAAATTGTGTGTTCTTGTTTATTTATTAATAAAATCACCCCCCCCCCCACTAAAGGATTAGCCCCCCTTTTCATAAATCACTAGCAACGTTCCAAGTATCACCTGATTTTCACTTGGAAAATCATGGACTTTTTAACCTGGGAAAGGGTTAAAAAGCGGGGAAGGAGTGAGTCAGACGGGCCGGCAGGAATGCAGAGAAAACGACACACAGAACAGTTTGAGGAGACTCCATGTGTCACTGTGTGTCACACTCTGTCACCACATGTCCTACCCCTCAGCCGCTGGCCGTGTTGCAACAATGACAAATGTTCATAGGACAAATTGTCCGGTTTGCCTAATGACTAGTATCAGAAACAAAAAGTCGGCCATTGATTTGAAGAAGAAAAAAAAAAACACAAAGGAACCTGACAAGTGCGCAAACCTTTAGAGAAAAAGAGGGCAGCAAGGCTGGAGATTCTGTAAAACAATAAAGATTCCCTTTCAGTGTGACTGTTGGGAAGGGGGGGGGGGGCGCTGTGTTTATTGTTACATCTGCCTGACATATTCTTGAATTTTCAAAACTTGGAGAGGGTTTTTTTTGTTTTTGGAGCTGTATAAGGGCAATAGCATTAAGACACTAGGTTCTTATATATTGATGTAAAAGTCAATTACCACCTGTGCATAGTAGCAGAGCCAATGAAGATTTAATTTCTTTCTTTGTGCAAGTAATACCCTGCAGACTTCATACATAACAAGCCGTCGTCGTCATTTGCTAGGGTGCAATGCCCTTTGATGACCTGCATCATGAGGAGTGTTAATACCAGCGAAATATTTCGCCTCTATTTCATTGCACGGCATTCTATTCCAGAAGCCCAGTTAGGAACAGCGGCGCATTTATCACGCAGTAGCTAAGCAGCCAAGCAGATCCAGAGTCTGCTGCTTTACACAGGGACGCCCTGAAGCTGGACTCGCGGGCACTTGTGAAACCTTCTCCGTGCATCAGGAGCTTTCCCGAACGTCAAGGAGTCGACCGCCCTCGTCACGAATGATTTTTCACTTTGTCAAAATGATGAACACGTATGCGTATAATGTGTCACCTCTCTTAAAGAACATGGCATTTAAAATGACAGCCATAAAAAGTGACAGTCAACCAAGCGTGACCTATGAAGGAATGTAGGGACTTTATTAGTTTGGTGACAGATTTGAAAGTGAGGTTTCTCTTCTTTCTAAAGAACTTGATTCGTATGAAAATGATTTAGAAATCATAGGGATTCCCCTTCTCCTCAGTTTCTAGGAACAGTCAAAAAGAAAACTGTCTACTGTTGAACTCGGGGCTGGAAAGCTTGAAAATGAGTTTTTATACGTAAAACATGCACAAACCGAGTGAAACTATCACATTTGCAAACAGGCTGAGTTTATTATTGTACATGGGAACGATAGGCCTATATATTTCCACCTGCGGCATAAAAACAGGATATAGACTGTGCAGGGCAGAAAGAAAAACATGCATACAGGTTGGAAAAAGTATTAAATTAGTTGACCAGTTAAAAGCTAACTTTCAGCCAACATGTTGTTACTATGAGAAATAAAATACACAGGCCTAGTAGATAACACAGAAAGGGCAATGTTATTGTTAAGTAGAACAGAAGTAAATACATTTAAAAAAATCTCTTTCCATTGTTGTTTGTATGAATATACATGTAGTACACATCCACATTCTAAAGCTGGTAGCTTAGGAACAGTTGCGGATGTGTACTTTTTATGAGAGGAAGCTGCTGTGTTAGTCATCCCCATTTCCACGAGGTTTTTGTCCTTTTTATAGTGCAAAGCCTTGTGGTTTAGTGTTTTGCTGCATTCCAAACACATTTCCTAACACTGGGGACTATTGAAGGCAATACACTATTTGTGACTGACACATACAGTGCGTCCCGGAAACCATTTATAAAATGTGAATAAAAACGTGCTTTAATTGATCAGACTTTTTGTACCATTTAATGCGTTTCATCATTCGAGGAACCGGATTTAGACACCCATTTCCGCCCACGTTTGCGCTTACTTCCACAGGCAAAGGGGGAAGTTCATGATCCGCCCCTTCCCCGGCTTCTGGCGAGCTTAAGTTATTATTCAGCGCCCCGCCAGACAGTGACTCCATTCAAGAGCGGGGCTTCTTAGTCTTTACCGAGGTCCTGCTTATGGATTTTCAAAAACTTGCGGAAGACTCAGAGGATAGTTTCTGTTATAATAATTTTAAAGCTATGGTTTGTATCAATTAATGTTAGTACTTGATCGAAGTTCTAGTGTTTACCCGTTTTAGTGATCTTTATTTGCACTTTATCAATACTTGCGATTAGGCAACTGAAAACCACCGCGCATTTATTTTCCGTTAAGCTTCGCGGCGCGTATTTTTCTGTCGGGAAAGTCGCACTTTGTACAGTCAAAAGTGAAAAAAAACGTTTTAGCCGGTTACAGAATTGCGGGGAGTCCCAAGGAATGGAGGCGAACCGGGGAGGATTCCCATATGTCATGTGACTGAGGTGTGCCCTGTTACCTGGTCTGCATCATCGGCATCAGAAATGTGGAACATGAGATCCGAGTTGAGAAACTAAGACTGATGTGGTAAAGTGTGGTACTTACAGTATGATATCGCAATATAAGACGTCTTGCTGGAGATTCACGCACATTATTGGTACAAATCATCTATTTAGAGCCACATGTTGTTTAACGAAGGAACAAAGAAATCGGATTTTCTTCTTTTCTCAGATCACTCATTATTTGATCTCAGGTGGGATATTTCATAAACTGTAAATTGCTTCAGGATCGCTAAGTTTTAGAAACCATGGCTCTGTCTCAGATCCAGTGTCTGGACGAACACAACGTTAACATGCGGACGAACGAGACCAAGCCGGAATTCTTTTACAGCGAGGATCAGAGACTGGCGCTGGAATCGCTCCTCCGGGACGGACGCGACGCCTTCGACAAATACATCCATGCGCACAACTTGCGAAAGTTTCTGTCCGACCTCGAGTTGGAGCATCTGACAGGGACCGCGGAGGTCTATGACCCGGGATCTGATCATGTGAAAGCAAAGGGAGAGGGTGGCAGCGACGACGTCGAGCCGTCACTTCAGTATTGGCCGGAACGCTCCGATTGCTCGATACCAGACCTTGATATCGGGTGGCCGGACTTCGTCTCCTACCGAGGAGTGACCCGGGTCAATGTTTACACGCAGCCGCCAATGGAAGGACAAGCGCACATTAAAGAAATAGTTAGGAAAACCATAGTGCAAGCGCAGAAGGTATGAATATTGTGTTATGTCAAATAATGTCTTAATTAGATGCCCTCATCCGTGTGGTTGGATGACATAGGCTACCGCGCGTTAGTAGTTGGTCATGAAGAAATTGCGTTAAAGTTGCCTCTGATCTGTTTCAGCAATACTGTAACAACTGCAGCCGTAAGCAATACTGTCAGTTTTGTATTGCTTTTCATTCCTGAAAGACAAAAACTGTATTTAGACTAAGATACGTAGAATAATTTGTCGAGCCGTCGTTATGTAAATATTCCTGGAAACAATAAAGAAATCGAAATATAGCAGTTTAACATTTGGGCCCTCTACTAAACCCACCCCCCCCCCCCCCCGAAAAAAAACAAAAACACAAAAAAAACAAA
>JAABNY020000045.1:16925074-16937732 GCA_015164015.2 Brevimyrus niger | reverse complement strand
AAAATTTTCCGAGCGGTCTTTTTTTAAAATTTCCTGCAAAAAATAAAAAATCCAAAAAATAACAGTTTAACATTTGGGCCCCTTACTACCCCCCCCCCCCCCCAAAAAAAAAAAAAAAAACACGAATTATTCCTATTAACTTAAAAAGAAACAAAAAACAACAGTATTGCAGAAATAATAAAACATTTAAATGAACTTTATTATGCAATTGTATTCATGTTCATAGTCATACTGCACATCGTTTTGTGTTTTATGGGCCAGTTAACAAATTAGCCCTTTCTCCAGCAGACCGGCAGACTCGCCCCGTTATTTCCTGTTTTTTTCATTATAGCCTTGACCACGGCTGCAGACTTTCAGCTTAAAATATGTGGCCTACTTTTCACACAGACAACGATGTGAGAACAGTGATGACGCGGACATCAGCAGGCTGATTGTTGTTTTAAACCGACACATGTGGCATTACATTTTCTTGCGGGCGCGTTTGCATTATGGAGAAAAAAATGTGTCTAACTTAAAGAAAAGAAATATGAGGTCAGGTGTCTGAATTCCTTTTAGTTTGATCTGTAAAACGATTCATTTTTTTCTTCACAGGTCATTGCTGTTGTCATGGACCTGTTTACAGATGTGGACATATTCATTGACCTACTGGACGCCGCCTTCAAAAGGAAGGTGGCCGTTTACATTATCCTGGAATCCACTGGAGTGCCGCACTTTCTGAGCATGTGCAGACGGGCTCAAATGCACAAGGGACACCTCAAGGCATGTCGCTATCTTCCTCAGCCAAACAAAATGCTAGCCGGCCAATTCCACACATGGCTTTCATTATAAAACAGATGGGAAAGTGCTTTCTAGACAGTTTTGATTGTTACCGTTCCTACTTGAAATAAGCTTTTTCTAATCGGTAAGGAAATATCCTAGCTAAGCCGCTCTGAGCCCGGCTTGATTGTTGGCCGTATAACTCGCTCCTGTGCTATTTGCTGTTAGGCTAGCTGGTCTCGCGTTTAGATCCTGTCTGGAGCTCCTGGCACTGCCTGGGACAGGGCTAGTGATTGAGATCTTCTGCATGTCACGCTCCTTTTCCACATAAAGAAAAACAGAAAGCGACGTGTCAGATTAAAGCGCCCACCTCCCTTAACTTTCGGTGCAGAAATCTCGATGAACTCCTCTGGCGTAGAAATCCAGGGCGCAGCCTGCTCTCCCAGATGAGCTGGTCTGTTGCATAAATTGCTGGTCCTTAGGGTAAATGGGGGACCCTGGGTGTGGCGCTTTGCATTCACAACTCGATTGAGTGATAACAGCTGCTACTGTTTGATAGCCACACAAAACCTTGTGATAATGGGGGATTTGCGCATTATTAAAACTACTAACATGAATGCCTCTGCTTTTGTCCTAAGGATAAGTGCTTTACAATCAGTGACAGTAAAGATAAACATTCTTTAACTCATTATATGTTAGACAGTTTTCCTCCAGAAAATATAGTGCCTGTTTTTTTTCTCTCTCTCTCTCTCTCGTTTTAAAATGACCGTAAAGAGTCGTGTGTGTGACACCAAGAGTGGTTCGAGAACCAAATGGACAGGTTTTACGAGGGCAATTTTAATAAAAGCTTAGTTCTTGGATCCCGGGTTGCGCAAAGCCTGAGATGTTCCAGTCGAAGGCTGGTAAGAATAACAATGCGGTGCAACTTGAAACAAAGAGCCCTGCTTAACTGCCATTGCGTGTGACATAAGCCCTAAGCCTTATGTGGACTCGTTTAGACAGTGCGCCATGCCCTTGGGCCATCCGCAGCACAATTTACAAGAAGCCGGGGCTCATCAACAGACAGACACTGACAATGAGTGTGACAGATGACCTGTCAGTCCGTTTTCCCAGGTAGCCAGCTACTCATGGCCTATGCAGGGTAATTCATGGCCGTTTCCATTGTACCGCCTACATGCAGGGCAGACTAATTCTAGAATGTTCCGTCTCGCAGAGTCCCGTCTATCGAAGTAGAATACGCTTTCAGTTTTCCACGCTCTTTAATGGACATATGGCTGCAGAATTCCTTCAGCTCGGTAACACGGGTGACATTTGCCCTGTGAGACGGCAGTTCGCTGTATTTCTCTTGACGACTTCGTGCTTAACAGACCCACGAAACACCTGTAGGCATTCAGCGGATCTCTGTAATGTTCTTTATCCCTGTGGTTTAGCCATCATTACAGCTTTGTTCATCTAATTTCCCCCCTCAGTATTTTGGCTCAGAGTAGGGCAACTCAATATGCTAAAACCCCACCCTTTATGCTATCCCCTGTCGGGACCTGCTTTCTCTCCCTTTTATACAAGTTTTCTGCATGGACGAGTGACCCAGATTTGCCAGTATGAAAAAACAATATCCCCCCCAGGGAAAAAAATGCCAGTGCTTTTAACATTTTGAAGATTTTCCTGCCTTGATCCCTCTGGATGCAATTTAAAAAGCCACAGTGCAATTGCAAAGCCACCGTGGATCCGTCTGGCCTTTCGAAAGTCATGCATGTGACATGGGCTTCGGCTATGCAGCACATTATTCTATCGCTTTAAACTAACACAGCCTGCATTCAGAGGAGAATGCTGCAGTGGGTGGAAATGCATCTGACATCGTGAAATGCTGTTGGGAAATCTTCGCAGAACTCTTCAAGCTTTTTAAGCTGGGACCGGCCAGTCCTGGTCCCGGTGCGGTCAGCTTTGTTTAGGTTTTCCAGCTGCACTACAACCATATCACTAAGCCACACATCTAACGAATACAGAAAGCAAAACCTTCTTCCGATAAATAATTAATTGTCTCGGCCGAGCATTGATTTCAAGTTTTTATTGTCGGGTGTTCCGGGGGTGTTCCTGTGCCGCGTGTGGAGAGGAGAGATGCATTGGGGGAATAATAGAGTATATAGCTGTACAATGCAAGACAAACAGCAGTGCAGTAAAGGTCGAGACAGAGAAACAGAGAAAAACAGGTGAAAAGGGAGTGAACCAAACACAGGTGGTGCATCGGGGAAGGGTGTGCTAATCGGTAGACAGTGGTAATAATATGCTTAGCTGGGACTAAAGATGAAGATTGGAAAATATGCTGGTTTCTTAGGAACCCAGCTGGAAGGTCATGGTTTTAAAGCCAACTGTCTGATATTTTTTAAATGAAACTTTCTGCCATATCAATTACTTTCCCAGAACCTGAGGGTCCGGAGCACTAGAGGGATGGAGTTTCATACCCGATCATCCAGGAGAGTGTTTGGGTCCTTGGCGCAGAAGTTCATGTTCGTGGACGGGGACAGAGCAGTATCTGGGTCCTACAGGTACGTGCTGAGACACATGTGAATGTCTGTATTTTGAATGATTCATAAATGAAATCATCGTATTAAATTAGTGACACATTGTATAGCAGTGTTTCCCAATCTGGTCCTTGGGACTTACAGACAGCCCACATATTTACTCCCTCCCAGCTCCCAGTATGGAGCAAAAATCTGTACTGTCTGGGTGGGGGCTTGGAGGGTGCAAAATCATGGACCAGCTGTGGGTCCCTGAGGACTGGATTAGGAAATGCTGCTTGAACAAGGATTCAGCATTGCTTAACTTGACTTGCTTAACTCCGATATATTCCAGTTACACATGGACAGCTTCCAGATTGGACCGGAACCTCATCACAGTTCTCACGGGCCAGGCGGTTGAGACCTTCGATAAGCACTTTCAGGACTTGTATTTGGTGTCTCAGAGTGTGGACCTGAGTCAGGTGCACATGGGGGACGAGCCAGAGCCAGAGCCAATCACGCCACCCCTCCCGGCACCCATACCTGCCGCTGTAGCCCGCAAACGCATCAATCCCAAATACGCTTTGGTTAGCAGTAATCTCCAAGACTCTGAAAGTAAGACGGACTCAGAAAAGAACAAAGGTAGCAAACATCCTGTGCCAAAAGTGCTCCGACCTCCACGAGAAATCCCAGAGCCGATCCCAATTCACCCTGGTCTTCTGCATCTCGAGCGAATCAACTTGATTCCATACCTGCCCACTTGGCCTGAGCCTGATCCCCCAAGTGATGTCATAGGGTTTATCAACGTCCGCGACTCCAGCAAGCCCATGCATGCCTACCTAATGCGCTCCGAGCTGTTCGAGACGTCACAGGCCATCCGATTCAAAGACCCCTTCGTCCTTCCAGATGAACAGCTTCCTGAGAAGGCCTGTCCCACACAGAAACATGACCCTCAGTTAAGCCAGAACCAATCCTCCCAACACCAAGAAATCCAGAAGGAACCCGGGAACAGAGCACAAAATCTGGATCACACAGCTCCAAGGACCCAGAACCCCAAACAAATACAGTCTCAATTCCAAGGAGCCCTAGATGACCCAGTTTCTGAGGACATAGAAGGCAAAGAACCCCAACACCATGGAAGTAACACTAAGAAAGGTCTAAAAGGTCTGGACCCAACAGGTTCCTTAGCTGCCTTGGAACCAGACCAAGCAAACTTCCAACAAAGAGGTTGCGAAGAAGACCCAGGGACAAAATCTAAGACACTGAACAGCGCACACGTCCTGGGAAAACAGGAGACTGCATCCCCACCTGTCCCAAAACCAAGAACTATTCACCTGCTAATTGAGGCAGCTACTTGTAAAGAGGTCAGTACATTGAAGCTGTCTGAAAACCATCTAGGTCCGCTGGGTGTCACTTCTGATCAGGCACCTCACAGTACCACTAAACATGACAGTGTGTTCTCCTCAGCAACGCTATCAGATAGTAGTGAGGCATGTCTGGACAGAGATGATCAGAAAGAAAAACATAAAAAAATGACATCAGATAAACACAGAGTGAGTGAGTCTCCCAGGAAGGGGTCTGCTGCCTCGACGACATCCGAGGAATTTTTTGAGTGTGTTGACAGTGCCGGGTCAGGGCTGAAGCCAGGGCATTTAGTCAACGGAACACATGCCATGTCAATTCCTGCGGAGCATGACAAGAATCTTAATGGACTGCAAGCGGTTTCCCAGTCACTGAAAGATCCACCGCTGGAAAAAGATAAAAGGTTGAACAGAGAGGCGGTTAAAAAACAACAAGTCCCGGAAAACTGCATCTCCATAGACTTTCATGGAGACAAAATGAAGGTATGGACCCTTTTGAAATATGCTAACACAGTAGCACCCCCCCGCCCCCCAATCCGTAGGTTTAGTAACCGTGGTTTCAGTTGTCCGTGGTCCGAAAAAAAAGGGAAATTTGTAATGCGTTTTCATTGTTCCTTTGGTATAAAAAGCATGATTTTCATTGTCTTGTCCTCCTTTTGATGCATGATATTTTTTCATTGCTCTATTGTCCCTTGAGAATCTAGCTAAAATGTAAGAATCCTTTTCATTTGAGAGTACAGTACTGTATAATAACGTACAAATGTACTTTATTATTACTGTGTTCAATGTTGGTAATGTCTGTCTTGATGTGTGTAATTTATCATTAATCGATATGTAAGTACATGAAAATTACATGCCGTAGTGGCCAATATTGTGGAAACACCCAGCATTTTTAGCATTTCGCTTTAAAAATTACTACGCAATAATGTGTATAAACTATCAAAGAATGTTTACAAATATGCATTGGACGATCAAATTAGTAACTGGAGTGACGGTTGAATAAAGTTCTGTAATCTCTAGTAATTGGAAGTGTTTCCACAATGTGTGCCACTAGTGTATATATGGGGTCCACAGATGGTTCACTGTTATCAGTGGTTTCAGCAGTAGGTATTGGAATTTATAACCTATGGGGGTCTACTGTAGCTATAAATATTAAATATAAGGTGCTGGATACCTGTCTCTCAGGTGAGTCCAGCTCCTTGACATTCTTCTCCCTGCTTTGTGACATGCTACTCGTAGGTACATATCAAACATTCCCTCGGACATTAACGAGCGCTTCTGTCCACAGTTGAAACATGCTTCCCGCCATTCCACGGGTAGCACTATCCCGACCGTCCAGCAAGACCTGGAACAAGGTCGCACCAAGTCGGTGGACGGGGGACCCCGGAGGAGCCGTCGTGCGGTCAAGACAAGCCGTGGCAAGGCGGGACAGAGTGACCACAACAGAGTGCATCACGTTCACGGAACCCGAGCCGGAGACGTCTCAGCTCAGATGGGCAATTCTCAGAGCTTCCTTTATAGGCTGGCCCAAGAACAGCTGGTTAAACCCAAGACTGGTAGGCTGTCAAGCCAACGCAGACTATTCCGCAGGTACCCTATGGCTTGGGGTGACAGTCGGGCCTCATTTGGGATCCCAGTAGCTAGCCTCTCTAATTTTAAACACTTGAAAAGGAAGATCTCAAGCATCCCCCTAGAAACCATGCAAAACTCTGAAACGGTCGCAAAGCCAGCCGTACAGGAGCGGTGCTAATTACACAGCGGTCAACCGATCAATCTGTAAGACACTCCTAGTCAATTACGACACCTTCACTCCCCCACGGTCAGCAACATTTATCAAGCGGAATCCCTCCCCGATCGACAATATATACCATCATGACTCTTGTTTGTTTAGAATTTCAATTTTTTGGTTTAATATGTTTCCCTTTTAGTAGATGCTGTTTGAACCTTGACGCGTAATTCTCAATCGTTATACCTTGATTGACCAGGGCAGACAGTTATGGTGCTTAGACGTGGTTTCTGGGGTTGGGGTGATAATCAGAAGATTGGTGCTGGGTGGTTTTGTCTTACGGTGGAGCTCGTAATAATGAGGTCTCCCGAATGGCACGAAAAACTAAATGTAAGATGTAACCTCCGATGATGAGTATGATTATTACGCACAAGCAACTAACTTACAGTCAACTTGACCGTCGATTTAGCCTTTTGGTTAAAGTTGGTACCAAAAGCGGTGCTCGTAGGCTGTTCATTCCTCCATTCCACGTGTAGGAAATATTTTTCGTAACTGTTATGAAAGTCCTGAAAAGCCTAAGTGTTGTGTGATTATCTAGCCCTTTGTGTATTCCGAAGGTGACATGGAGTTTAAAGATCGAAAGTCTTTATGGTGATGAGTGGCTCATACTTTGCCAAACTAATAATCCCCATTGTCTTTATCTGTTTGGACAGACACATACATTTTCTGCGTGTAAGAGTGAAAACGATTGAGGAACATGACGTAGGAGACACGTGAAATTTCACAGGTCACGATGCCGTGAAAATAACTTGTACACAGTCATTTGTACTGGCGTTAGCACTGTTTTTCAATTTTATTGTTCAATAAAAATGATGGTAAGAAAACAAGACTTATGATTGTATCTACAATGTAATTAGGTTGTAAAATTTGCGATCCCGTATGAAAACTGTGAATCATATGTGTTACGAAAAATCATGTATTGCTAGCCACATAAATGAGTGTTACATGTATTGCCGGTGGGGAGAGATGAGGAATTTGTGTCATGAACACTTTTCATTTTGGGGTAAGATGGTTAGGATTAGGGTTGGCTGTATGAGTAATGCACATATGTGATGAATGACAGGCCTTGAACAAAATGGTGGCTTTTATAGTGTGAGTTACAGTTGAATATAAAAATCATGATCTGGCTGTGGATCAGGGACTGTGTCTTCGGCCCGCTGGCTTGCTGTCTTTGGCTTTCATAATTTAGTTTTGCCATAAACTGCAGTTCTGTCCTGCCGTTCTAATGATACAAAGACCAGGTTCAGTCCCGTGGGAGGTGGGTGGGTTAGGTTTGGGCTGGGACAGAGCCAAGCCCCCCCCCCACAAACACACACACCCTCCGACTCCACCAGATAATCCTGTGGCCCACCCAACTTTTCCAGGGCCTGACCGAGGCAAAACACTTTAGGCAAAAAAATTATAATTCCTCAAGCCGGCATCTAGCATAGTCTATGGATTTCAGCAATCAAAAGGCATTCATGGATGCCTTTATATCTGGAAATTTTAGCCGCGGCAGTTAAACTGAAAAGTTTGTAATGGCTGTTGCGTAACATGTACGTTAGACGGGAATTGCTTGAAACAAGCAATCCGTACATCCATCTGCATCGACTGGGAGAAGCAGTGGTATCCCTCAGCTTGGGAGGAGGTGATTATCACTGATTTTGCAAGCCTATTTAGTGAATGTGCCTGCATCTGTAAAGGTTCATATTCCTGAACCCTCCTCACTGCTGAATCAGAGGCCACTGTCTCTACAAGTTACGTCGTTCTCCTGTTTCAGTTTCGTATGTTTCCCAGAATGAGATTACAAGGTTAGTAGGTGCACAGTGCTTTAGGTGCCTTTTCATGTTAATAAGACTCCAGAAAGATGATTTGGCTTTTCAGACACCCAATTATGTGTAATTAAAGTTTTGGGCTAGGTATAAAGATCAAATATTTCAGTATGGAGTTGAGACGTGAATTTGAAATGTCATGTGCTGGGTACAATTAGGGTCTTCGATCAGTAAGACCCACCCTACCCAGAATCCTCTTCTTCGTATGGTCTTTTGACCATAAAGTCTAAATTCTATTTGGTTTGCCGTCTGGTGCTTGGTGAACTGAGATGAGAAAAACTCATTTAAACTTATTTAAAAATGGCGGGGTACGATTCTTTTTTGGTCTAAGCATAGCTTTTTTTTTCCCCCCTCCCCCAGCGCCCTGTACCAAAGAGTGTGGGTTGATGCATCTCCAGTGGGTTTCATAGCTACGACTGCCTCACCTGCTCTGCATCCTGCATCTCACCTGCTTGTCCTGACAGAATGGAAGCTGATGCCTGGCACAAGTCCGCCAAGAAGCACCTGCGCAGACAAGACTTAACACCTGACTCATCTCAGCCGCGGCCACACCTTTTCACCGAGAAAATCGTTAACCTCGCCATTGTCTGCTCCACCCTGTTTGCAAAAAAAGGAAAACCGGGGGTTAAAAAAAAAAAAAAAAAACCTGGCTGTGCTCCATAACCACCCAAACAGCTCATGGCTCGCTAAGAACGGAATTACAGCGAAACAAAAAGCAATTTCCTGCACTTTCACTCTGGATTTTCAAATCCCAGCTCAGATATGACCTCTAGTTGTAAGCTTTATTCGTCTCATCATCTAGATTAGGGTCTGACGGCTCATTTCAGCTTATCGTGATACTATCACCCCTCGCAGGTCTGTCAGGTGCGTGAATTATCAGAAATAAACCATACTTCACCTCGTTTTGCGGTTGTTTTGTGATATATTCAATAAATACACTGTACACTGGTAACGTGTGAATGCGAGGTCCATTATATCGGTTCTTGGTTCCAACTTTGACACACATCTCTGTACTAATCGAGCTGTGGAAAAGCATGATTTTTTTATTTCATTTTTTTGAGAGGACGATATTAGGTGGAGGACTTGCACGGGATGCCAAGCGAGTCCATTCCTTCACTTCTTTGACCCTGCCAGACAGCTGTGCAAAGTCCCCGGGCAGAGATCATGTGACACACGAGTAGACAGGATGGCACAACAGCCGGCATCTGTGTCGACCCCGATCACACACACGCTGGGGAGTGGTTAAGGTGATTGTGTGTCTCGTTGATATCCCTTCATTTATGGGGCTTGTTGGTTTGAGTTTCAGGATAATTCTATAACACTGGTATTGAACCTGAATTACTCGAAAATTGTGGTAAACTCCCATGGCTCCGTAAACACCTGTAAACTGAGTGGAGAGAAGGCACAACGTGTACTGCTAAAAGGTAAAAGGCATGGTCGGGTGTTTACATTCCGTACGCGGAGCTGACTGACAGATTCGGTCACATGATCAATGCAAAACATGAATAAAGTTATTCTTCTAAAAATGATCCGTGACATTACTCCAGCCAGAACTTTGGGTTAAGGCTCCCAGGGCTATGTGACCACATAATAGCAAGAGCTTTTTCATTATGAGAAAATTCAGGAAATACAGTGTTGTGCAAAAGTCTTAGGCAGTCAAAAGAAATGTTTAAAGCAATTTATCTGGCTCATAAGTGCATTTTGCTCAGAACAAAAAAAAAAGACCAAAAACACAATTTAGCATTAGAACATAAGCAAATTAACAGTAAAAAAAATGATAAAAAAAAAAACTAAGAATCTCTTCTCCAAAAAGTTACCGATATCTTCTTGGACGGCTAGATGAACACCGCTTCAGTTCCCAAACCTCTCCTCAGGGGCACCTCAGCCTCTCTATGTATTTATTAAATTTCTCCACCAGTTCATGTAATTTAATTACTTAAAAAAACTTAACGAGGTATCGATTAGTCGTACGAGGCGTGCGAGCGGCTGAGCGAAGAAAAAAAAAATACAGGGGTGTGTGGAGAGCTGGCTGGAGATCATCAGGTAATTGTAGCAGAGGTTCTGAAATGGATAAGCTGACACTGAAATACATCTTTTTGCTGCCTAAGACTTCTGCATAGTACTGTATTTTCCCTCCCTTTTCTTCACATTCTGCAACCTCCAGTTATGGACGCCCACGGCTCTCGGCCCAGGTGCCTGGGTCACACTCCATCACTCATGAGCTGCTAACAAACCATACGCTAATTTCCTCTGCATATCTGAATAAGCGCAAGGGAACCTGAAACGGCAATTTATCACCTGGGAGGGACTGCGAAAAAAATTATCCTATGTCAACAACTGAATTATATTGCTATTGACCATTATCCCCACCCCACCCCCACCCCCTTTTAAAAGTCCAAGATGCAGATAAAGATACGTTTTATTGCTCTGCCATCAAAAGGTTTGCAGTTACCTTTTACCCCAGAAATAAGTACCTTGCATATTTCAATTGTTTCAGCCTAAGATACAATCACTGGGTTCTCCACAATAGGCAGAGGACCTGAAAAGCCAGTATGACACACTGGCTTTATATTTATGTGGTGTTCCCGTGATCTATATCTATGTGGTTGTGTCGACATGGTCTATATCTGTGTGTATATCTATGTCGTATCTAAAAGTGGTCAGCGGAATATAAATGCACACTCTGGAGTCCCATCATGCATCAGACACTGCCGCACAGAAGCCTCCCCAGTGCTGTTTACGAAGCGGCGGGGAGACGACCCCCCCCCCGGCGAGCTCCATTACCGTCACCGGCCTCCTGTCCCACATGCGGCCCCCCCACCAGCAGGCTGGGCCCGGCTCCGTCGCGGGCTATGGCGCGATCGATGCTACCATTGATTGGGGGTGGGGGTGGGGGGGCTTGACTGCGTGTGTGGAGGGTGCAAGGGGGCCGTGGAAGCGGCCGCTCTCTGTCTCCCCCTTCCAACGACAGCCCCCGCGGCCGCACTCGGCCCTGATTCAATATGCATCTCCCAGGAGACAGGACTCGACGCCTACTGCTTTATTAGGTGCCCCCACCCCCGGGCTCCCCCCTGGCTGACACAGCTGGCCGGCGTATCGATCCCCGCCTCCGGGGGTGAATGCTCTTGTCACAGCACGGCACAGAAACTCATTTGGCCTAATTTCCCCCGTTTGAGAAAAACGACGCTTCAATAACGGCCGCCGGTTGGGGCTGCGCCCGTCCGCGGGGCCATCGATTCCCTGACACGCCCCCAAAATGTCATCGGGGGGGGGGTCGGGCTAATTTCCCCTGCCCGTCTTTAGCCTCTGATCTGAGATCTGTAAACTGTAATCCAGTCTGACATGTTATTAAGACAAGTGCATTGGGGCTAAGGGTCCAGCGCCTGTTCCAGTATCACACCAACAGCTGCCACCCAACCTGGAAAACCCAGGATTTAAGGGTCAGTCTAATGGGCACCCAGTATCTGGGTCATCTGCACTGGTTTTATTTAATTCTTTTATTGCTCCGATTACATCACCATTACAGTGTAAAAGGGGGTGACAAAGCCAACTGGTTTTTAAAGTCTGGCAAATTGTGATGGGGGGGGTGTGGTCTCTGAGAGGGAGAGCGGGGGGTACGGCCTCACGGCAAAAGGGTAACGTAGCGACAGGGCTCAGTCCCAGCTCACATCTGCTCCCTTCAAAAGCGCTGTTCCTTCCCGGCATACATGAAAGAGGGCCGACACATCAAACAGACCCACTTCCCTTCTGAGCCGACACACTCTCGCCCACGACTGGATCGAGGTGGGAGGAGACGGGCCATCATGAAGGAGACGGGCCATCATGGAGGAGACGGGCCATCATTGAGGAGACGGGCCATCATGGAGGAGACGGGCCATCATTGAGGAGACGGGCCATCATTGAGGAGACGGGCCATCATTGAGGAGACGGGCCATCATTGAGGAGACGGGCCATCATGGAGGAGACGGGCCATCATTGAGGAGACGGGCCATCATCGGAACCCGCCTGCTCCCCAAAACCCTCGCGTCCCTCTGGTCTGAATCTCGCTCCCTGCACACGAGGTTCCTCTGCACCCGCATTATTCTTCCATTTTAATTTCAAGGAGTAGCTGCTTCACAGGAAATTATTAGGCAGCCCCCCTCTCTCCCCACCCGTAGCTTCTTAACCACCTGCTGGTAACGCACATCCATGAGCTTTTAACACTCAGGGATATCAGGGGGCCACGAAGCGGGCTCCTGGAGGAGGTGGGCGGTGTAGTCGCCCCCGGGCTCCTCTGGGGGGGACCTGCGTTCCGGCAGGGCCCGCACGAGCTCGGCAACAGATGGGCCACGGCTGGTGTCACGTTACATCGCTGGCTGCGAGGAACGGTGGCGTGACAACACTGGGGGGGGGGGGGGGGAGTAGGTGGGTTTTTTGAGGGCGGGTGCAGGGGGGGGGGGGGGGGGGGGG
>JAABNY020000045.1:16902016-16924974 GCA_015164015.2 Brevimyrus niger | reverse complement strand
GGGGGGGGGAGGGAGGTGGGGGGGGGGGGGGGGGAGGAGGAGGAGGGAGACGAGGGTAACTTCAATAAGCTCTCAGCTGCAGGAGGTCGTCCTCCGGAACAAAGGACAGAGCAAGTTGAACAAATATGCTAGACGACGGCTCTCAGTTCTCAATTTATTTGATCGGACTTGCCAAAAATAAATAAGCCGTTCCTTTCGGGTTAACACTCGAAGACAATCCGGAGATCCCGGGACCCTTTTAAATGGTTCACCAGAGGTCTTGGCGGCCTTGTCTCTGTGGAATGGCGTCTACCAAATTTTAGTCAATGTACAACAATGTGTGTCATTGCAAGGCTGCCGACAATGGAAGCAAAGCCTGTTAATAGTGTTAGTTTTGCACAGAAAATTTAACTTCAAATACTAGGTTTATGCCCAGGAATATTTAGACTTACTATGTACTGACCAGGTCACTGGTCTCTACCTGGTTACTGGTCAGTGTTCTTCTAGCACAGTCTGAAGGTCTACACTCTTGGTGAAATGGTACCTTTCAAAACACCGCATGACTAACTCCCAGGCTCCTGGAAAATGCCGGATTGCAATGCTGAAATAGTTTAAAGGACAGAGGGCAACATAAACGGAAATGGTTTATCAAAATTCCCACACTTATATTACTGTACCAAACGGCAAAAAATGAAAAATCAGCACACTAATCATCTCATTTGGCATCTTGGAGGCTCTGTCTCCGCGTCAAAGGAGCCGGCAGATCCACTGCTGTGAATTTCCCCACCAGCAACGCAGCAATCAGGGGCCGTTAATCTGCTCCGGGCTGCTTTTAGAAGGAGCAGCGTCATTACCATGACCGACGGCGTACGTGTCAACGAGTGACGCCGTGACACGTCTTCATCATTGGGGGCCGAGAATGCCATAAGTCCTGCCAGACGAGGGCTGCAGAGAGTGGGGAAGGAAATTTAAAGAGTGAGTCTACACATGACAGATGAAGAAACTCCAGTCACAGAAATAAGAGGAGTTCACCTATGCGATTTGCACGGAGAGCCGCAGATAGAAATTGGGTTATGCGTCGCCAGGCCTACAGTCCTCGGCAAGATTTACCGGGATAACGTGACCGCGGTCTAGTTACGTCAGCCTTAATTACCATGATATGGTTACGCCAACTTGCCTTAAGGTTGCTTGTTAAAGGAAGGCCGATTAATAATAACATGAACAACAATAACAAGTTTACTAGACTACAAGTTCAAATATTTCAACATAAGCAAGGGTATCCAACGGAAGAAAGGCCAAAGCTGCCTTTTTCACGTGGAAAAAACAAAACAAAAAAAAGACATAGAATGGCGTTGGGGAAGATTGATTGCGTCAAAGTGCACCCCCCCCCCCCCCTCCAAAACTCAGTCATCCAGTCCAATGTTGCGAAACAGATACGACATAGACTCCCCGTTGTGAATGCGGCGGATGGCTTCAGACAGAATCATGCTGATGTCCACGGTCTTGATCTTGGGGCAACGTAGCTTCTGGATCTCATGGGGGATGGTATTGGTCACTACCACCTGCCAGGGACGGGGGAGGACAGGGAATAGTAACTGTTACCTCCCACCCTCCCCCAATATGTCCTGATCCAGCTGCTGAGGTGAGCCCAAATCGCTGAGCCTGCAGAGTATCAGTGCCACATGCTTAAAAATAAAAACTAGAGTAAATTGTTAGATGCCGAGTAACTTCATGTAGCTTCTGGAATAAACCAAGTACCAGACAAACATGCACCTCGATTCTGGTAGCCCATTCTCACGGTATGGCGGCACGTCCCAGAGACCCCACCCACCCCTCCTGTGTCAGGGACCCACCAGGCCTCGTCATCCATCTCACCTCGTCGACGGCGGACTCCTCAATTAGGCGAGGGGCGTCCGAGGACAGGATGCCGTGCGTTGCCATGACGAAGATCTTGTATGCCCCCCTCTCTTTCAGAGTCTCTGCGGCAGCCACAAAGCTGTCCACATCATCAATGATGTCATCCTGCAAGGGGTGTATCCACAAAAGAGCGGTGGAACGCAGACGAAAGACCACAGCCCTCCCCCTCCAGCTGCAGTAATGTCACAAGTGTCACGAATTCTGGATTTACATTCTGGATTTACATTCTGGATTTACATTCTGGATTTACAGCTCACCACGATGATGGCGATCCGGCCACCCACATCTCCCACCACCGTGATCGGCGGCTTCTCCTTTGGGATCAGCACTGGATATTGGAACAATAACCATGCCGCAATTAGCCCGCCTGTGCAGCAGGTGGCGCTGTAGCCAAGGAGTTAATGTATCGCATTGCAATGTTGTGCTATGCGCGTAACACAAGGCAGACAGGTTAGGATAAGGTGTGTCTCTCACGGGGGATCTCCAGGCTGGGGTGTATGGCGGCCACGTTTTTCACCATGGGGGGGGAGTGCCGTCCATCCACCAGGTCCGATTCGGCATCCTGTGCCTCGCCATGGATCACCGCGATCCCAAGCCTCAGCCTCTCGGCAAAGGACTGCGCCCTGGCGGGGCCGGGGGGGGGTTAGGTTTAGAATTGAAGGTCAGGTCAGGTAACTGCACACAGTCAACCCTGACTTTGACGGCGCATTAATGTATTACACGGATACAGAATGCCAATACCACACACACACACCTTAAGACAAAAAAAAAACCCACAAATTTATCGTTGGGCAGGGCGGCAAAGGAGAAGATTACCTTTTGGCAGAAGCTGGAGATTTGGCCACAATTACTGCGTTTCTATAGTCGGGGATCTGCGAGCGTCAAAACAACACAGGTCACGTCAGCAGAAGGCGCCACAATGGCGAGAGCGAGGCCTCCCTACCCCGCAGAAAGCGCAGGGCCGCGGATGGGAGGCTCGTACGAGGGAGGGCACGGCGGGAAGGCTCAAAAGGGAGGCGTTTACGAGCGGGCACGACGCCCGCTCCACTGCCCCGGGGGGGCACCGCACCTCCTCCTGGATGTACTGCAGGAGGAACGGAGAGGCACGCAAATTGTCCACGGGGATGTTGAAGAAGCCCTGTATCTCCTTCTGGTGCAGGTCCATGGTGATCAGATGGGTCAGGCCTTAGTACAAAACAAACGCGGCGTAGATTAGTAGCATTACATATTCCAGGGCTGACACTTGTAACCACTTGCAGGAAGTGCAGCAACCAAAGCCTTCTCTGCCATTTCTCAGGGCACCATGATATAACCCCCCCCCCCCCCCCCCCCAAGGGCAGACGGAGACCT
Source organism: Brevimyrus niger (assembly GCA_015164015.2). NCBI lineage: Eukaryota > Metazoa > Chordata > Actinopteri > Osteoglossiformes > Mormyridae > Brevimyrus > Brevimyrus niger. The sequence continues at coordinate 16,921,728 of JAABNY020000045.1, read as the reverse complement.
AACCCGCTTTGCACATCATGGAGGCCAGCAGCTTGGTGACAATGGACCCCCGCTTCCTCATCTTGCATTGCTTGCTGTACGGGAAGTAGGGCACCACGCCGGTGATGCTGTGAGCGCAGGAAGTGCGGCAGGCGTACACCATGATCAGCAGCTCCATGATGGTCGTGTTCACGTCCCTGGGGCAGCACCGACAAGCGCCCGGTGATATACGCTACACGTTCTCCCCCTCCCCAAACCCCCGTCTCTCTGCTGCACGGATGCATGCATATTAAAAACGTGTCTCATGCACAGCGCAGCGTCGTACAGTACAGCATTTCATTTCATTTCATAAGCTAAATGTGTTGGTTATGCGGGCGAGCGAGGCGGAAGCGAAACACTGCCCTCTACAGGCCAGTGTGTGGCATTGCACCAGAGACCTACCTGGAAACGGTCTGGATAATGAAAACATCTTTGCCACGCACGGATTCCTGGATCTGCACACGAGTCTCTGGGGAAAAAAGGAAGGGAAAAAGTGACAGCCCCCCCCCCCCACTCACTCCTCCGCCCAACAGGCATATCTATATGGGTGGGGACAGAGACTGCTGACACCATGTGACAGACAAAAAATGCAAGTGCGATGCCAATTCCTCTTTTTCGTGCACAAATTATAAACACACAGATACCGATTGCGACAACTGAGGCCTTTACGTGCTGCATGTCCCACAGCAGCAGCAACAACGCATTTCCAGGCCAAGGCAGGCCGAACAACACCCACCTCGGTTGGCCTCCTGGTACACCTGCACCTTGCCCAGCTCGACCCCGAGGCGCCTGCCGGACACGAATCGAACCACAAGCATGAGGCGAATACAAGAGTCCAACCAGAAGGAAAGATACTAACTAACTTTGATAAGTGGGCCTGCAAGCTAAATACAGCAGAGTCTTCCTCACCGTAACGACACAATGTTTTATTTCTGACTTGTGCCACATAATGTTCACTATATTTATTCGAAGGCATCTTTTTAATACCACACATTTTAACCTCACGTAAGACAATAACCCACTGTAATATACTCCCACTGGCCACATTTTTAGGTACACCTGTTCCACTGCTTGTTTAAGCAAATATCTAATAAGCCAGCCGTGAGTCAGCAGCATGTATACAATGTAGATACAGGTCAGGAGCTTCAGTTAATGTTCACGTCACCAGGACGGGCAAGAGAGGCGATTTAAGTGACTCTGGCATGGCTGTCGGGGCCATAGAGGTTGGCACAAGAATGTCAAACTGATGACCTGCTGGGAGTTTCACACGCAACCATCTCTACGGTCCACAGAGAATGGGCTGAAAAAGGGAACATCCGGTGAGTGGCAGAGGTCGGGGTGAACATGCCCTGTTGATGACAGAGGCCAGAGAAGAATGGACAGCCTGGTTAGAGCCGACAGAAAGGCCCACAGCGACTCGGGTAACTCCACTCCTTACAACCAAGGTACGCAGAAGAGCTTCACTGAACACGTCAAACGCGGCAGCAGATGGGCCACAGCAGCACGCGACCAGACTGGGCGTCCCTCCCGTCAGCTGAGAACGGGACACTGAGGCTACAGTGGCCATAGGCTCGCCAAAACTGGACAGTGCAAAACTGGAAAAACTCAGATTAGTCTCGATTTCTGCTATGACGTTGACATGGTGGGGTCAGAATTCGGCATAAGCACCGTGAAAGCATCCACCCTGCCCCGTGGCAACAATTTAAGCTAGTGCTGCTGCTGGTGGTGCTGTAACGGTGTGAGAGATATTTTCTTGCCATACTTTGGGCCCATTTGGACCAACTGAGCATTGTATGAATGCCACAGCCTACCCGAGTCTTGATGCTGACCATGTCCATCCATGTATGGCCATTCATGATTTATGACCCAGCGTCTAATGGGAACTCCCAGCCTGAAAAGACGCCAGGTCACAAAGTTCATGTCATCTCAGACTGACTTCTTGAACATGTCAATGAATTCACTGCATTCAAAGGGCCTCCATGGTCACAACATCTCAATCCAATAGAGCACCTATGGGACGTGGCAGAATGGGAGACTCGCATCACGAAGGCACAGCTGACAAACATGCAACTGAGTGATGCTATCAGGTCAACATGGGCCAAGGTCTCTGAGGATTTTTTTGTTGCACTTTATTTCATTTATGCCATGAAATATTAAAGCAGTTTGAAGACAAAAGGGAGTCCAAGCCAGTACCAGCAAGGTGTACCTAATAAAGTAGCCAGTAAGGGTATGTGTGCGTCTATTTGCTCAGGGTTTGAATTGAATGATGCTACACAGTTGTACAGTCTCCAAGTCCCAGGGCTGAGTAGTTCCACAGGGCTGGACTGGGATTAAAAACTGACCCTAATCCCCCACATTAAACCTTTGCTGAATTGGGGGGGGATGATAAATTGCCGTCCCTGAAAAAGTCTCGCCAAGTCAAAATACAAACGCTCTGCTTTTACTAAATACATGCTCAGACACCATTCTCATCATGTACACCATACACACTCAGCAATCCTTTTTCCCAGCTCCCTGCCCGCAGGATTCGAGTTCGCTGTGAAGATGATCAGGCCCCCCTTGGTCACATTCATGACTCTTTGGGTCTCGTTGTCAGCCTCTTGAGAAGGTGGCTCCCTGGGCTCCCACGCAAGGCTGAACCCTTCCTGGGAAATAAATAAATAAATCGAACTATTACTCCGTCACAGAAACTAGGTTCACATGACAAAGGCTCTTCAAACATCTACAATTCAAAGTAGATGCAACATGATACGCTGGGTTCAGTGCTCTACCAGAACAATTTCCTCTCAATTTAATAACATGAAATCTGGGCAGGGATATTTCTATAGTACTTCTCCTCCCTCAGTTTCTGTCACTGGCAGCCTTACGTGCTGTTTCGATCGTGATTAAAAAGGACTGGAATTATCTGGTAGGGGAGCTACAGCAACAAGTTGCGCAGTTTTGCATTAACAGCAACATGGGAATGTATTTTTTATCAAAAAAGTTCCTGAGACACCGTGTTTCTATCTCCAGATTCTGGTCAGGTGTCCTTAGCAAATAACTTATAGACGCAGTGAAATAGCACTGGACTCAATCCACGTCAAGCTTGTCGACCATTTCTTAAAATGGTGACAAATAGCATACTTGGGAAAATGGAGTTGTTAGATTCATTTCTTGGTTAAAAATGCCCAAGGTCAGCAAACCAGCAAACTGGAATTTTCTCCTTTTCTCAGCAGTGCGCTGGCTAAATAACGCTCAAAATATTATGCCTGCACATCTAACAAACTCTCCATGAAGATTTCTGCACTTAAAAAAAATAATCTCTACAAAACGACAAAATTGGTAAGCAATATAAGTGTTACTTACTTAAAATACTGAAATTAATTCACCATCATAAAGTTACTCTATGCATGACACAAAAGCCTGCGGTGGCGTCGCTCCATGGACATGTGCGCATTTGTAATAAACACAAATCTGGTGACGATTGTGATTTCCGGTTAATATCCACCAATAAACGTTACCTCTACCTTTACCTTTCTTCCCTTTCGTTATGAGCCGTCTTTGTGGTAAAAACTAAAATATTAATAAATCACATTTTAATCATTATCGCTATAAAGGACATTAAACCTCAGTCCATTTTACTAGCTATTTCTTTTTGTCGCTCCCTGTCCCATTCCAGCCCACCCTCTGCTTCCAAAACCTGCCCGGCCTATCATTTATGATTGGCGTTAGCTTTGACCAATCAGAGCATGGAGCTCTGATGACGCAATCGCCCAATTTCCAAAGAAAAATGGTTTCGGGGGGAGAAAGTGAAAGCGATTCAATCGAGCTATTACGCCAGTAACATGGATGGGGAAAAGATGGGAGAGCCCTCACCTCGTTTCCGTGTGCGCCTTCCACCGCCATGCAGAGTCCAGCAGAGAGATTGTTCAATACTTTGTGCCCTGCCGCCAGGAGGTGGGCATATTCGCGCTGGGATAAATACGATCACGCCGTGTTTCAGCGCTTCTCCAGCAGGATGAGGGTGCTGTGCGCTCAGAGGCACTGCGCCGCCTGCCGGGAGCAGCTGGGCGAGGTGCTCAGCTCTTCATATATATATAATAAATAAAATAAATAAATAAGGCATTGCTTTTCTTTTATTTTTAGACTATCTGTTATCTTTACATGGTAAAATGTTCACTGCTTATAAATGTATCCAGCAATTTGTTGCACACTAGGTTGCCGTACATTCCTTGATAAGTATTTAGAATTTATTTTTATACCAATTACAAGTTGTTAATTTTATGTCTAGCACTTAAAAAATCGGCTCAGAGGTGGCATGACAGTTTATCTGTCCCATGGGCGTCGCCGCCATTAAATCTGAGAGGACCCCCCGTTTGGACCCCCCACCACACACACACACACATTTAACATAAAATATTTGTTCTATGCCAGTGTGCGTGTCCCGCCCCGCCCCCCCACATTCAAAATGCTTCTGACACCCCTGATCTGTCCGTTATAACTGTTTTGTTCCGCTTCAGTCACTCCCTTTATCTGATCATCTGATCGTATATCTTTTTTTTTTTTACTGCTGCCGATCATTTCAATGATCCTTATCACATTAAACGCTCAGTGCTCGTCTTGACAATTAAGCACGCATTTGTTAGACCTGTTTTATCGTAACTTAGGTGTGTATGTCTTGCCACACCTTTTTCTGTATTTTGTTGTACTTTTACTTGTGTTTTTCTTGTTAACATACTGTAAATTGTAGTCAGGCATCACCCAACTTACCGCGTCTCCTACTTATATTATATATGCATATACTGTACATGTAAGACTTTATTCTATTTACCGGTTATTGTCCATCGATTTAGCTTTGCATTTGATCTAATTTCATTTCATTTTGCCACCGCAATACTCCTAAACGTTTGTATTTGTATGTATTTTAACACAATGTTTAACAATATTTTGTCTCAGCTCCCCAAAAATGTAATATTCTAAATCAATTTAGCCATGTTGTTCCGTATTTCCTCCTCAGCCCCCAAGGGTCAAATGCTACAATCACCTCAGGCTTTTTGTGTTTACTGTTTCTGTGGTTGTCATTAGCCTTCTGATCCTGCTTTTTTGTCGCGTTCTTGTTTTTGCTTTCAGACTGCATGACCTGTGCCGTTTGAGATGCATCTAGCTGTTTTGCTAAACATAGGCGCATGCGCACCGCATCCAGCCGCCGTTCATGTGACAGCAGTATTTTTGGTGCGGTCCTAATACGCGTGCAGAGTCAGCTTCCTCAGAGCCTAGGTACTGGATGATACATCAGTGCTCTTAGTTTCCATGAATACTTTGTGATGCATTTTTGGGTTATATTGTGTGCCTGCGTGTTTTTTCGCCGGAATAGCCACGTGGTTTGACCAGCTTGAGTGTATCCAAAAATACGGTATTTATTTCAGGGACACTATGAACCATGCTGCGTTGAGGTGGTGAGCAACAGCAACCCGTGAAACGAGTTGGGTGGACACCCTCTCCCTGTGGTCCACTACTGTCTCCTCTTCCAGAATCATTTTGCAGAGTGCTGAATATCTTAGGGTTGGCATTGTGCTGCCTTTATTGGGGTTAATAGCTAACCTGTCACTTTACATACTTTAAATTCCTCACTTTTCATTTTACACCCTCCTGATCACTTCCTTATGTAAACACACTTGATGATCCTTTATGTGCTTGTCTTTTGCACAAGTAATGTATGAGTTCAGGTCCCATCTTGCCTTCCATGATACTCACAGACACATATGAAGGTGAGAGCAAGTTTGAGGGGGTTAAGGGCCTTGCTCAAGGGCTAACAGACATGTCAGTATTCTGTCAGAGCTGGGGCTCCGAACATAGACATTATGATGGTATGATGGTGGCTTTGGGCATAAAGCATAAAGGCAGTCTCCTCTCACTAAAATACCTATATTTAAGTGACACATAAAGTAATTGTTATTTTTAAGTGGCCCCGCCTACCTGACCAGGGAGTTTATGTCTCAGTCCACAGTCTCCATTCCTAGCAGTAGTGGGTAATTAATTTGAAAATCTTGGCAGTTACAGGATTTGGGGCGTCGTTTTGCAGTCACAGACGCCACTCTGCCGGTTTTCTGATGTCTGTTACCCGGATAATGACGAGCTGCTGAGGCACCTGCACTCAAAACATTTTTTCTGTCACTTCTGAAATGCTTGTGGCATCCAGTACCATACTATGGGTATAGAGGCCAGCCCCCTCCTCAGCAGGCAGAGGTGAGGGGGCGGGGCTAGAACCGTCCAATGAAACTGCACAAGGGGACATTCCCCAGGAATCAGCTGCTGCTGTATTTCCGTTCCATGATTTAAAAGCAATAAGGGTGACAATGTTCAGTTTGGCGGCCCACGGTAATTACAAGTACCTGCGCGAGGATTTCCAGGAAAACCACTTTCTGTGTGAGGAGAATAAATACGCAGATGATTGATTGCAGGGCCCACAGAGCAGTCTGGGACACCAGCAGCTAGGTCTAGGGGTGGCAGAACAACTGCTTAATGCTGCCATTTAGAGGTCATTTTCTCAGTTTGCTTGAGGTCCCGCCCCTTTTATGCCTAGCCAATGGAAAACACCTCCTTCCAAGAGGGTGACTTTTTAGCACTCATGTCCAAAATCCACCCCTGCTTTCCCCAAGGCGAGACTAGCTGTGCTTGAGGACACTGTAGCAATATGCTCCTCACAAGACAGCTACTACCTACCTCTGTTTCTGCTGCCCTCTGTTGGACAATCATCTCACTGCAGGAAGAATCCTACCACCTTGGTCCAAGTCACTTCCATAATGAAATCTAAGGAGTCGGTAATAATAGCACAGCAGGAATCCCCTATCATGGGCAAAAACTAACAAATATGATTCTGAAGAGGAGCCAGAGGAGGAATGAGACCACGGACACAGTGTCCTCTGCCAGTAGAAAGACCCAGAAGGATAATATGAGTTGAATCTTGGTAAACCAGCAGCTGGTGGTCAGAATTCCACACGTGCCCCATTTGCCCGCAAATGCTAACTACAGCCCACACTTGGTCTGATGGGGACATGTGTGACTTCCCCAACAGCCTTTTCTGTGGCATGGTGACAGGTGCTCTTTGTCAACTGTTAGCAGCAGTGAAAGGTGGGATAAAAGAAACATGGCATTAGTTATTCATGCATTTTTCTGTGGGTTTACAGATAAAGGGCATCTCTGAAGAGGTGGCAGGGAGCCCCGTGCTCGTGTTTGTTGACGGTACAGTTTGGAAACTTGGGCATAAATTCGTGTTGTTTTACCTCTATCAGACGAAGAGACGTATCCAGTATGTCCTCATCTTGCTGAAACTAATGGAGCTGTTTTGTAGTTTTTTTTTGAGATTTGTTACCGTATTCTCATTCAAATTTTATAAGCGTATGCAGTTTAAAAAGAACCTCCAGCATTCAATATGTATATTAAAATAATGATGTCAGTAATCCTGCATTATGAATATGGCGACATGGGGATTAAAGACCCATGGAAAACATTTGGCCATATTTTGTCCAACTATAATGTGAAAATATAGCTATTTTCGAATTTATATCCGAGCAGGGAAATGTGCAAGTTCAGTGGAAGACGGGCTCGTTTCTGCTGAATTAGGGAGCCATTTCCTGTGTTTGTGCAGCGGTGAGCAGCACCCTGGATGCCTGGTGCTTTTGTCCATCCACAAAGGAAGTCACTGCACAGCGCCATGTAAACACTGTTATCTTTTAAACTCCATGGCTGCTTCCACATGCTACACTGAAGTTCACAAATTCATCAATCCAATATTGTTATTGCCTTTGCTATTTATTTTGTGGTGACAGAACAAATTTATTATTATTATTACTCTTAGTGGTAGTAGTAGTAGTGGTACTTCTGGTATATTCATCAATCGGTATCTCAATTTTCAGATTTATTGAGGGTTTCTTAGTAACATGTGCAGGGTTATCTTATAACTGTTTTTGGCAGGGGGTGGGGGTTTAAGCATTTTACACCTTTCAATTTGCTAATTGGTTATAAGGACTGTCTCTGCCATTCCATGTCTGTGGCTATGATTTTGACTGGTGGTTTAATTTGGTTTAGTGATTTTATTGGTAACGTTATTCCTTTTCCCTTGGGAACTTATTTATGCAGACTCTTTCAGGCAAATTCATTTACCAGATTCTGTTCTGAAGATGCTAATTAAAACAGATATGATTGACCTCCATTCTTTTGTGTTGAGATCCGGAACTTCTAAGAATCTCTGAGGAAACTAGTCTGCAGCACAAAATATGTTAGACCCTGCCTGTGGGTCAGAGACCCTCTATTCTTCATCTAAAGGCCAAAAGTTTTCATCATAGCTGTATATTTCTGTCCCACATGGCCATGAGACAGAGGGATGTGTGTCTGATTTTGAAAGCTGGTTTGGCTCACTCTATAACTCTCATAAAAGTGTTCAGTTGGCCATCAGGATGCTCAGTCAGCTGTTAGACCCTCAAAAAAGCTCAGCACACAAGCAAGAGAGTCACCTTTGACTTAACCCAATGCTACAGAGGAGAAATGATTTGACTGATAACATTACCAGAAGCATAAGGCAGTATTTTAATGGAGTACAAAGAGATTTGCTACAACAGCTAATTCAAACATTCAACTATGACGTCAGGCTTCCTGCACCATCTCTCAGAAGAAAACAAAAACATTCCCTGCTGCCACTGCCTTCTTCAGAACTGGGAGGGACTTGGCTTTCCAGCTGAAGATTTCCTGTAACTTCTCCTGCCCTCCCTTCCTTAAACGAGGGAGTGGCGGGCAAATAAACAGAAAACCAAACCATTCGTCCTGATTTGCTGGGGTTTAGCGGGCGTTATGACGCCACTCTGTGCATGACCGCCATCCACTTACACTGCAAGGCTAACGGCGCCGACATCCTTTCACACTTTTTGGCATTTCTGAATTACAACCATGGTCAAGTACATAAGTAAGTTGATTTTTAAGTATCGGTAGGCTAGTGGGGCGTGTGGTGGAGTTTATATACTCTCCCTGTGTCATCGTGGGGTTTCCCCTGGGTATTTAGCTTCCCCCCGCCCACAGACAAAAAACATCTATCTATTTTTCGTAGCCGGTTGTACTATTCAGGGTGGCGGGGGGGGTCCGGATGGGTACAAGGCAGGGAACGACCCAGGATGGGGAGGGGGGACCAGAGTACCCAGAGGAAGCCCCACAATGACACAGGGAGAACATCCAAACTCCACGCACATGGAACCAGTACAGGCACAGAGACTTGGGAGGCAACAGGACTAACCAGCACACCACTGTGTTAGGTGAACTGGAGTTACCAATTTGCCTGTAGGGGTGAACACATGTGTGAATGGTGTGTGTGCCCTGCGACAGGTAGGTACCCTGCGACGGGTTGGCGCCCTGCCCTGGGTTATTCCCTGCTTTGTGCCCATTATTTCCAGAATAAAGGTTCCAGACCCCTGGGATCTCAAAGAAGACGAGCTGGTTGGACAGACAGCCGGGTAGCCAGTGGCCAGTGTGAGCTTATGTGTGGAACGCCCTCACCGGCTGCGTGACAGGAAGAGCAGTATCGTGAAAATCGGGCTCGTTTCCCCTCTTTTCTTTCCCGCTGGAGACCTGTCATGCTGACAGCACGCCGGCGTCTCCATCCTGGACACCTGGATGGAATCCATCTTCCGGAACGCTGTGTATGTAACAAACTTGCACTTCAATTCCTCCGAAACATCACAGAGCTTGACGACTTTGCATGAATACATCTATATTTTCCCCCTCTTTTTTTTTGATAGAATGCATTACAGATCCTATAAATATTGTACCTAATCACAAATCATATGGATTGACACTTTCCAAGTATTTACCTTTAATGCACAAAGCTGGCTTCATATCGTTCCAAAGATATACGCGGACTAACTGCTTTAATCGCTTGTCATTACATTGCTGTGTTGAATTTATGAGATCTACTGAATGTGACAGAAAACACCATACGCTAAACGTTTCCAGGACGCGATGACCGATACTACCTTTCGTCCCTGGAGTCTCATTAAATGTAGCCACGGGACATGGATCCCGACGTAAACAGCTTCATGGACGCCTGAATGGTGGCTAAGAGAGGCAGTTTTCTCTGGTAAAGGAAGGGCAAATGGGGCACGTTAGAAGCCGTATGAACAAACGGCCGCTCTCTTGGTCACGGCTGGTTGGGGCAGGTGTTACGTGCGTCTGCTTCAGTTGTACGGACACAACCTTGCTTGTTTTTTTTACGTCGCTCTAGTCGTCACTTAAGGTTCACACGAATCTGCGTGGACAAGACGGTCGTCATGCGGCCCCCTGAACGTGTAGCAAAATGGACAGTTTTACCCATCTTGCATTATATTGGTTTACCTCAGCCCTGTGGGCGGTGTTTAGTGTTATGTAAGGGGGGCATCTAGGTAGGAACGGCGTCTGAACTGTTTGTTGGTCTTCCGGGGAGTCGGCTGTGTTTGCAGCACCGGCGCTACGGATGCACAGTATCGTAAAGCCGCACACTTACTATTGTCCCCTAGTAAATCAGTAAATCGAAGGGTTGGGAGCTGAATACATGCACATTAGGAGTAAAGGTACCCACAGCCGCGGGGGATGCTGAGGGGCTAGGAGAACAAACGGATTTCATTGGATGGTTGCACTAAGGAATGGGCGTGGCTTCAAAAACAAAGACAACGTATTCTAATGACCTTCATAATTTGTGATTAAAATACAAAAAAAAAAAAAAAAAAACGGTGTACTTTAGCCCATCCCACTCCTAGTAAGTGGGCACCTGGATGTCCTTTGGGGCAGCGTCCGGGTTAGATGAGAACGGGGCGGTCTTGTAGATGTCTGTGGTTTCCACCGTGGCCTCGGGCGTCGGGTACGGCTGGCTGACGGGCTTCTCATCCACATGCTCCGTGGTGAAGAGGCTCATGTCTGTGCCCATCAGGTAGCGTTGCACCGCCCTGGCAGTCAGCCCAGCCTTAGACGGGATTAATGCTGTTAGTGAGGGGTTATGGGGGGGGGGTATGTGGGCGTGGCTTCCATGCAAATAATCTAATAGTCCGTCTCCTTGACTTATAACCTGATAAATGATCCCCCCCAGGCCTCGACTGAACTAGAGATCCCTGGTGGTTGGTGTTAAAGCTCGCCCCCTATCGACCAACACGCCTGCTTGCATGGAACTGCACACACCGGCCAGTGAGCTCCCAGTACGCCGAGGGACGTCAAGAAGACGTTAACGGGACCCTACAAGGACGAATGGGCGTTTGCTTTCAGAAGCAGGTTCCGTCATTAAGGGAGATGACCTGAAAGCAAAGATCGGCTGTTTGAGCAAGAGGATACTTTATGAAATGAGACGGCGATGCCTGTTCTCCTCCCTGACCAGATGGGTGTGGTCCTAATTGCCTGCCGGAAGGCTGTTTCATTATTTATCAGCTCCAGGCAGTGTTGGTGGGGGGGGGGGGGGCGGAGACTCATGACTCCGCATGAATCCAAAAGCCATTTTATTAGAGCATCCTATTCCTGGTTTTATGTGACGTCAGTGAGCATCTGCTTTCGCTGTAAGGACTGAGGAGGCCGTTAGTTCAAAAGGGATTGTCAGACTCAGGTTAGCAGGCTGGGGCTCGGTTAACGGCAGCGTTTAGCTGTCTGGTCAGGCGCCTACACCACAGTAGGCGTCAACATCCCCCTGGGGATCAGCCTATGTGTGCCCTCTGTGAAGCACAAGCCTCTAAATTTGTCCATGGTTAAGAGACAGAGGTGACCCTGAAATAGAGAAAGGGCCATTATCGTCAACAAGGCGACAAAACGAGGGGATGCATGGATACAAACGGCTTGCAGGGGGCAGGGCGTAGGTTTGGCTGGGACCAGTAGGGACATCGGTAGGGACCAGATCAGCCCCGAACCCCCACCCCCGGTATTCCCACAATATTGGTAGAAACATGTGGCAAGCATCCCTATCTGACTGTATCCCCCAGTGCAGCGGTGGCATTTACGTCAAAGCAAGTCTAACTTTCCTGCCACGTAGCTGGGTGAATCAGTATTTTCTACTCGACTCAGTAAACTCCCCTTGTTGCCCCGAGAGTTGATACTCTCCAAAGGAGGACCTTGGGGGGCATCATGACTTGTTGTCTGTCCTACGCGCCCTTGTGTATGGTCTCATTTATATGAAGACTGTCATCATTCATCATACTGCCCTAAGCTGGAGTGTTTTGCTTGGAATTGGGACACACTTAGCACTGATCACTCAATAGGGGCCCAGCATAGCAGGATTTGTGTCTAAGTTGACAGCTGTATGCCTGTAATGTATCACCTTCCTGACTTCTGGGTCACTTTGTAGAAACGTATCCATCAGAAACTTAATGCAAACGCATATTGGTGTCTAAGCACTGAGTGCACATGGTGTTTACTACCTTGTTTCCTATCTGTCATAGATTATTTCCCATTAGCGTCTCGGGCTGTGTTGTTGTGACTGTGGCTGTGGTGCATTTTAAGCTCCTCCACCCGTAATACTCACCCAGGTGATGATGGAGAAGAAGGAGAAGGCCACCGTGGCCCGGGCGGCGACCTTGCCCTGGCCCAGCAGCAAGTCTTTCTGCGAAGTCTGCTGCCACTGATTGGCCAGGAAGCAGAAGCCGACGAACCACAGGAACGTCCAGAGACCTGCGGCAGCGTTGAGCCCCACTTAGTCTGAGCGTGTGGAGTCCGTGCCGGCCCTCAAAAGGAGTGTCCCCTCTACGCCTGCCTCACTAAACCTTTACTCTAACTCGAACACATCCTCTCCATACATCTATTCTCCACCACGTATCTGGGTATGGGTTGTAAGGGGGGGGGGGCAGCAGTCTAAGCAGGGATGCCCAGGCCTTCATGTTACCAGCCACCTCCTCCAGCTCCAACGGGGGAATCCCAAGGTGTTCCAAGGCCAGCCAAGAGATTTAATTACTCCAGCATGCCCTGGGTCTGCCCCAGGGGCTCCTCCCAGTCGGACATGCCCGAAGGACACCCCGAGTGAGGGGTCCAGAGGGCATCCTAGATATATGCCCAAACCACCTCAACCGGCTTGTTTCGATGTGGAGGAGCAGTGGCTCGAGCTCCTCACCCAATCTCTAAGGCTGAGCCGAGACGCCCTACGGAGGAAACTCATTTCTGCTGCTTGTGTATCCATGATCTCATTCTAACGTATCCTCTTGATCCTCATTAACTAAGTTCTAATGATCACTCTATCCATCTTTAAGGCCCTTCTCTTGGTGTGGGTAGCTTTAAAAAAATCCTCAATTGTAGATGTTCCCAGTAGAAACAGCATAAACTGCGAAGGGCATTTAGCTTTGAAGCATAATAAATGTTTGTCAAGACTGTGAGGAAAGAAACATCACAGAATTTTCTAGGAACCGTATGAAGCTCCACCACATAGCAAAGACCACATGTTCTTTTAAATCATGGAAATGTATCTATTTCATCTGCTGTAGTGGAAAATTTTGTGGTGGAAAGAAAGTCATAAACTTCATGTGTGTTTGGTGGCAAAATGTCACACAGACTCACCCTGAGTTACACTCTGAGCACCTATTACTTTCTTATGGTCAAAGGAAACTTTACCACAACTGTTAGCACAACTGCTTTCATATTCATAGAGAAAAGTCTGATCTAGATTTAGCTGCCATAAATTTTTGAGAAAGTAGGATCAGACAATCCTTGGATCAATTGACGGTTAAGGGCTGTGCTCAAGAGCCCAACAGTGAAATCACTCTGCTGACCACAGGACTTGAACCATTGACCTTCCAACCACAGGTGCAGCATCCTAACCAGAAGTGGAAAGTTCAGGTCCAGAAAGTACAAATCCAGACCAAGGTTTTGTTGCAACCAACCAGTAAACCTTGGTCTGGTTCTGTACCCAGTCCTGGGGGACTACTGACGGTCCACATTTTGGCTCCCTCAAAGGTCCCTGCTAGACAGTCTACATTTTTGCTCCCTACCAGGAGCCGGGAGGGAGGAAAAATGTGGACCGTCCGTGGGTCCCTAAGAACCGGCTTAGGAAACATTATCATAGAGACTGAGGAACCGGATTACTCAGCCTAAGAGGCAGGTTCATGAAGGGTTTTGTTTCAAAGAATCAACAAAGGAATATAAAGCTGATCGGACAATACGGTATTCAGATTCCGTGGCCTATACAAGCAGCTGGGACCGAAGCCTAGGTGTCAGCTCTTTGCACGGGGCTACCGACCTGAGAAGGCAATCTCCAGCAGCACCGCCTTCTTCCTGTCCTTCACGCTGCTGATCTGTGGGAAATAGACGTCCAGAGCTAAAAAGCCGATGCTGGCCAGGAAGGCGCCGACGCCGACCGCGATGCCGTAGTTGCAGGCGTCGTCGTTCCTGTTGAAGACACACCGCAGCCGCTCGCTGCCATTGTTCACGTAGCCTTCGTTCACGATGGAGCCAAAGACGACCATGGAGAAGATCTGCGTGGGCGGACACAGGAGAGTGGGATCACTAATCCACGCATGACAGTCCTTCAAGCAGCTCAACCCAATGTAATTAGAACTTAGTGATCATCGTCGACACACCGAAATGCAGCGCACAACCCGTATGTGATGCTGTGACATAGCAGGGGGCAGCTACTTCAGTGCCTGGGGGGCTGTACCTTGCGGGTTGGGGATTTGACCCTGCAATCTTTCAATTGCAAGTGTGCTTCCTTAACCATTAAGCCACCACTGGGCACAATTAATTCTTATATTGTATTGGGAATGGGACTGCCTAGAATTTAAACCCAGGACCTTTTGTACCAGAGATGGGGATCATACCTCTGCTCCAAGGAGGGGCTCATAAAATAATAAATAAGCACACTATGAGGAATTTATTTCCTGTTATAGGCCTAAGCAACATTAAATTGCACCAAATTTTAACCAAGGCTAACTTTGCATCTGTTGAAGAAATCATCAAATTAATGAAGTTCACGGCATTGCAATTTCATGATTAACTAATGGACTATTATTTGAACTAATTACCATTTCCCACTAATTTTAGCAGGCAAAAGATGAAATCCCATATTCTTTTCCATCACTCTGTTAATCTTACACAATTTTCACCACACAAAACACACATATGATTTTGAAATATGAGATTTAAACATGCCACTGGTTCAGTCAACAAGACATGAATCCAAATCATCCCTAAAATCAGCATCCACAAAAGGCGCCATCCGTTCAAGTCATCGTTTACTAAAACCGAGTAAGTAAATCCACTCGGATCACTTGCTCCCGAGCAGGCAATTTGCGAGGGGGCAATTTAATTCACACTAGGGCATGAACAATTTGCTACAGAGTCTGAAGCACCTGGGCAACTCTCGGGGCAATCCTGCAGCGGCGAAAGATTAAAGCTCCTCGGGGCGAAGACGCGTCGTGCGAGGGTTAGAGCTACTCCGAGCTGCGGCAATCATTCGGTGGTTTTGCCGTTTGCTCTCAGAGAAAAGGCTACTCCTGCTTTCACATTCTTAGAGCGGAGCGTTTTGGATCACCATACGCATCATAAATATAGTTCCTTAATGTTATATGTCACAACCAAGTGCAACGTTGCCTCGGGAAAATCGTAGAGACGACTCAGTAAGCATTATAAGCTTTTCTAATCACGTGGCTCGCCCTGCATGTAATTTCAAGGCAAATTATTGTTGTATACTTTACATAATGATTTTAAAAAGTACTGCAAAATTCCTTGTTAATATCAAATTTTAATGCAACGTTAATATACTGTTAATATTTTATGCAGTGGGAGAATCCTACAGAAAGGCGTGTGAATCTTCCCATTGACGAGGGACTGGCTTTCATGGGACAGCGTTTGTGTGGGACTTTCCCCGTGTCATTCAGAGAGCGGATCCTGGGTGTGCATCAAGGGAAAAGGCTGTTTGGATCACTGCCCCGCATGAAAGAGGTACAGAATGGAAATGTCCAAAGAGCACCACCTGTCACGTTATTGAAGGGGAACAATGTCTTTTAAGAATGAAAGCCCATCCGTGATGTAGAACCAGACATCTTAGACCAGGGGTGGGCAATCTTATCCACAAAGGGCCAGTGTGTATACAGGTTCTTGGGATAACTTTAAGGTCAGCTGTTCAAACCCAGGTGTGAGGATTCTTCAGCCAATCAGTCCTCTAATTAGTGACCTAATTAGAGCAGCAAAAACCTGCGCACACACCCGCCCTTTGCAGATAAGATTGCCCACCCCTGTCTTAGACCATAGGCTACATAACAGGCTTTTAGGAATTCTATGAGCTATCTATGTGCAACCTGTCTAAAGGGTCTTGTCTGAGTGATTAAGGAATTCACCGAGTTTGGACATTGATAACCGAAGGTACCTCTTGCGCCAAGTAGAATTAATTACAAAACATATTCCACCTCCCGAATCTCAGACCAGGGGTGGCGAACCTGATCCTTGGAGGGCCACTGTGGATGTGGGTTTTTGGGATGACCTTACCATCAGCCATTCACAGTGGGCCCCCAGGACTGGAGTTGAATACTACTGCTTTATTATTGGCTGATTGAGAGGTCATGCCAAAAACCCACACCCATGCCAGCTCTGCATGGATCAGGTTTGTCACCCCTGTTTTAGGCATTCTATGGTTTAGCATTATGGAGAAATGCATCTTGGGAAACCTGTGGATGATAATGACAGATCTCCATCAACCGGCTAAAGATTTCACCATGCTTTTTCATGCGATAGGCCCCTTGCATTTTCTCTGTCTGCTGGAGGTGGAGTCAAAGCGTATCACACTCGCCCTATAGTAAACTTGGGAGGCTGGGTTACACAGTGACAAGTGATGACTAAATTAAAAAATGGGATGAGCACAGTTGTCTTAACGAGCCCCCAAGGTGTGCAAGACTGGTGAAGCTGCGTTTTTTAATTATCACTACAGATCCTGTCATATCAATCAGCAGTTTTAATCCATCAATCAAAGATGTTTTAACATGCTTTCATAAATGAATGATGGTTTACACTCTAGCCCAAATGAGGAAAGGCTGTAAAACAACTGAGGTAACAGATTAGTCAGCAGGAGTACTTTAGAGGCTGAATTAAAGATACAAAACCTTTGCTGGCCTTGAAATTTAAAATGAATACTGAAATATGACACAGCTTACAGATCTGATCTCAGTTCCACAAACAGGAACTAGAGATAAGTAAATATTCATAGTGAGATAAACAAGCAGTATGCAGCCATAATTACTGACAGAAGGACAAGACTGGAATACTTTTGGTTCGACACTGTTTCTGACTGAAGGTGCACAATTTTTCAGATCAGGAAGTGGACACATTCAAAGTCTGGCATCAAACTTCCATTCTCCCTAGTATTCAGACAAATTCGGCGCGAGGCTACCTGCCTCATGCTGCAAACATTAGAGCAAAGACATTTCCTAAGCGCCCGGCAACTGAAAACGAAACTCAACCTCCGCTAGCTTACACCGTATAGTTCTGCCAGTTTTATTATGCTACTGTTATCTAGGACTTGTTAGTAATGCCAAAAATAACATACATTTTTATATAAAAAAATATTCCGCTACGTGTTCTGTTGGAGCTTCTCCTGAGTAGTATAAGGTTTAATATAGCCAAACTAGGGGGCGCAGTAATCATGTGAGGTATGTAGCGACTGGTTTTTCGGGTTGAGTCCCACTGTCCGAATTTAACTAATTATTTAATACATGGTATTATTTTATGCACCTGTCGAATATGTTAAAATATACAATGTTTGCATTTTTTTGAATGTTTTGATCTGATAATAGTCGTATTCTATCTATATACTGATATATATTATTGGGGAAAATTATCTAATATAAAAATGTCATGGTTGCATATATATTG
The DNA here is from genome assembly GCA_015164015.2 of Brevimyrus niger. NCBI lineage: Eukaryota > Metazoa > Chordata > Actinopteri > Osteoglossiformes > Mormyridae > Brevimyrus > Brevimyrus niger. The sequence goes on along the minus strand of JAABNY020000045.1, from coordinate 16,903,890 downwards.
CGGATTAGACGCGACTGGCAATCTCCTGAGCAGAGTATCATGCAGACTATTTCGCAGAAGCAGAAAATTAAATGAAGTGAGAATGCCACGGTGCTTATATTTGGGCTGGAACATCTGTAGAACATTGTAGGCTATTTTGATCCTAACGGTACAAGTGGACCTATTCCGTAGGTGGCACAAAATGTAACGTGGATTGAAATTAGTCGCTATCTGCTCAAAAAAACCTAACCTAAAATTAATGAGAACAACAGATAAGATTCCCATGAAAACAGAGCCATCGATTGCTGCGAAAATTACGCCTATGTGCGTGCGTCGCACCAAAAAACGTTGTTTTAAGCGTAATTTAAAGACACGGAGGCTTAAAAATTAACCAATGAAAAATGCGCGGAGTATAAATAGTAACCGCGTAGGGAGCGTTAGTATTTGTTGAATTACTGAAATAGTCAACCTTACAGCTTGTTCAGATATTATTATTTTCATTATTTTCTATTTTCTATTGGGAAAACGCCCTACTTGTACATATTAACATCCTATCGACAATAGTACATTTAATTATCAACAACGACTAATATTTCCAAACACCCCTTTAAACTAAACTGTTTTAACATACAGAAATACCAATATTCAGCTTTAGTAAAATATTCGTAAAACACCAAATTACAATGGCAAGCGTCCATTTAAAAAGAATATCTAAAAGGAATGAGATAATTATTTAACACAGCCCTGTCTGCGTACGGGAAATATATTTCCCGAGTAAGCTTAAAACTGCTGATTAACTCCAGATTATTATTTTTTAATCTTAAAAATACAAACAACAGAGAAATAAACCCCTCTTACCCACGACAGTATTCTAAGGATAGTCTGAGGCTGTGTAATAAAGGCGAGTGCGTTAAAAACACTACCAGCCCTTCCAGCTCCGAAAGACCCTGCTGCTTCCATCTTTATCCTCCCGTCCATCCAGCTCGCTGTCACAGCGCTTGGCTTTTGCTTTTTCATAGATCATGTTAAAATGTGTCGTACGCGCACCAGCCACATGGGAGCGGCGCGCGCAATCGGGAGCGGGGCACCGCGTGAACACGGACCTAAGGCTAAATAATCAGAATAATCGTGATTTGAAAACCAAGAAACGCCTATCGCGTTTGCAAAGTCAGAACTTTACTCTTCTTTCATTTGATCAGTTCAAGTACCAGAAACCCATAGTCGACCATTTTAAAGGCGTAACGTTAGAAAATGAGGTCAATGGTGCGACCGTAACCAACCAAGCCAATATACAGTACACTCACCTAAAGGATTATTAGGAACATCATACTAATACTGTTTGACCCCCTTTCGCCTTCAGAACTGCCTTAATTCTACGTGGCATTGATTCAACAAGGTGCTGAAGGCATTCTTTAGAATTATTGGCCTATATTGATAGGATAGCATCTTGCAGTTGATGGAGATTTGTGGAATGCACATCCACATTCAGCTCCCGTTCCACCATATCCCAAAGATGCTCTATTGGATTGAGATCTGGTGACTGTGGGGGCCATTTTAGTACATTGAACTTGATAGCAATTTGAAATGATTTGAGCTTTGTGACATGGTGCATTATCCTGCTTGAAGTAGCTATCAGAGGATGGGTACATGGTGGTCATAAAGGGACGGACATGGTCAGAAACATGCTCAGGTAGCCTTGTGGCATTTAAACGATTCCCAATTGGCACTAAGGGGCCTAAAGTGTGCCAAGAAAATATCCCCCACATCATTGCACCACCACCAGCATCCTGCACAGTGGTAACAAGGCATGATGGATCTATGTTCTCATTCTGTTTACGCCAAATTCTGACTCTACCATTTGAATGTCTCAACAGAAATCGAGACTCATCAGACCA
>JAABNY020000045.1:16886258-16901916 GCA_015164015.2 Brevimyrus niger | reverse complement strand
ACATACTGGATGTTCTTTCCCTTTTCACACCATTCTTTGTAAACCCTAGAAATGGTTGTGCGTGAAAATCCCAGTAACTGAGTAGATTGTGAAATACTCAGACCGGCCCGTCTGGCCCCAACAACCATGCCACGCTCAAAATTGCTTAAATCGCCTTTCTTTCCCATTCTGACATTCAGTTTGGAGTTCAGGAGATTGTCTTGACCAGGACCACACCCCTATATGCATTGCAGCAACTGCCATGTGATTGGTTGATTAGATAATTGAAATAATGAGAAATTGAACAGGTGTCCTTTAGGTGTGTAGAGCTTAACCGTTATTCATTATGAAGCGGTATAATGCTCATTCGATAGAGCAAGTGAGATATAAGTCTTTTACAATTGTATTTTGCAGTGTATGACTTCATACAGTTATATGTATGAATATATCACTATATACAATTTGCTTCAGGGTATTTGTCCTATTTCTTTGCTAAGCGGGGCACCTGTGGCCGAAGGTGGGATTATTTTTAAATGTCTTTAAAATATTGAAAAATCCGAAAAAAATACTTTCCGCAAACGAGGGTTATTGTCAAAGCTTTTTAGGAATCTGGCTTAATTCCTTTTTTTCAAATACAGTGTGCAAGTACGGTGGCTGTGGTTTAATGGGTGGCAGCCTCGACTGGTTCATGCTATATAGTCACTCTATGTTCACGCTACGATCTACAAAAAGAAAGAGAGAGGCATTTCTAATTATTAAAAGCTGAACAAAAGTGCCACAGAAACATTACATCACAGCACACGTGTATGCAGACAATATATACCGAATACATTCTGCCAACTTCCGAAGAGCAGTGTATTTGTCATTCCAGTCTGGTGCAAATCCTGAGGTGTAACTCGAGGCAATTCAAGCGTAATCAATTATAGAGACCATGGTATTCCTTAATAATTTCTAAATTACAATAGATTAAACACATACAATCTTATATGCTGGCGGTTTTCACAAAGGCACCCACGTATTTCTTTAAAAAAAACGGCAAATCGCTAAGATTAAAAAAGACAGTCGTTTTTAAGAGATTTCAATATGGAAATTGAAACTTTACGTTTATTTTTCTCCAACCAAAATATATTTCGTTGATTTCATTGACCTGCCAATACTATTTCATCACATACAATATACACACACATTTAACAATGTGATTTTCACAATGACAACACGGTGATGTTTGGGCAAATTTGATATCGTACTTCCTCACTAACCGATCTGCAGATGAAAAACTGCATGGCCGTCGGCTGTTCAGCAGCTCGAGACATCAATCACACGAACCATCTTTCCAGCCGTCTCGCCATCGTTCATCAACTTTGGAACAGTCGAACTCCGGCTTGCCAAGTCGAAGATTGATGCCATTGTGAAGACGACACATCCACTGAGAAAAATTGTGCCGACTACTTACATCTGGTTCATTCGTTTGCAGTCTAAAGGAACAGGGGAAATAACTTCAGTCAGGAAAGTTTGAACTTCGTCGATAGTAAGAAAGGTCAGCGTAAGTATAGTAAACTGTAGGCTAAGCATCAGTTAAGAATTGTCACTGCAAGCAAGGGTCATTTTGTGTGTTCCGCATGAGTGCATATTATATATTTGTATCATTACAGCAAGGTTCATTTTGAGGATGGGTTTTGACGTTAGATTTTTTACTGTAGATCATAAGTCAAAGCATACAACTGCATAGAGTACTTGGTTTCAAATAACAGGACTGCCAACTTATGCATATGGCGTGACACTCACGCTTTCAGATGCTCACGCAAGAAATCTTAAGGCAAATCTATATTATTCCATTATAAACCTAAAATTAGCTACATCAAAATCGTCGGGGTAGTTTGCTTACCCTAAATATTATTTACAAGGTGATAAAACGTTTACATACATATAAATGCGTCTACTTGTGTGTGCAGACTTGTCTCGATTCGAAAATCTCGGTCCAGCCAGCTGACCAAAGCTGGCAATCCTGAAATAAGCAACTGCGTGGATCACATATTATTGTTATATAAAACACGATAAGCGTAGGATGCAAGTTAACATTAACTGTGACCAACGACTGAAATACTTAGTTATATATGAATATTGCAACAGGAGTTGCTATTCCAGCAGGAAGCAGATTCCTGGTATGTGTCACATACTTAGCCAATAAAGTTAGATTCTGATCATTTTCAATGTTTAAGGGATGCAGTCACAAAATTGTTTTAAACCTCGATCTTAAATCTTGTGCGCACTCGTCGCAGGGAAAGAATTTGGAGAAAAGGTTGATGAACTGCTTCATGTCTTGCTGCTGGCTGTCGCTGGGTTTGTCGGGGTAATAAGCGGCCGTAGTGTGAAGGAAAGACCACGTATTTCTGCCAAGCTCCTCTCTATCCAGCGGACACTCGGCTGTCCTTTCGCGATCGTCTACGTCACGGTCTCCCTTATCAAGGACAAAAATGAAAGAAGTTATGATTATATACACAACATATTTGTATTCATCAAGACAACATGGATTAATGGGGAATATATACGTTGTTTTTAATGAACGTAATATATATAACAGAAATATTTTTTGATATAACGTTTTCGTTAAAGACATGTGCTGCCAATGCTGTCAAATAAAATCATACTGTCAGTAAACTGACTATCCATGCAGACTCCACATCTTATATAGTCACCTGCTGCATGGACGTTTGTTTCTTCTGAACTTTCATCCAAGATTTGAAATCCATACATGCCCTGCAGGGCTTCACTTTCTGATCGCCAGCATTTTCTTGTTTTAAAGACGCTTCGCCTGCCGGCGTGCTTCCAGAAATCCCGAAAGGGAAACTTTCGGCTCCAGTAGCATCGGAATGAAGGACAGAATCACTAGTACTTCTAGCCGCAGCCATGTTTGTTTCGTGCTTTTGGGATTGTTTAAGTGTGACACGCAGTTAAATTTTCCAATCCAAGTTAAGCAATCTAATACAACCCTTTATGACCGCAATTCGTCATTCTCTATGGTTAATCATGCGTTTAACTACAAATTACTGTGATACATATAACTTGTCGATCATATTTTAATAATCTATATTGCCAAGACCGGTACCTTTCGGTTACCGTGTCTTGTTTCATCTCCGGGACTTTTAGGTCAAGCACCGAAGAGCTATTTCCTTTGGTGACGTCACCCTCTGCATGCTGTAGAGTTGGATCGCAAATTAAAGTGTAATTATTTCCTTTATCCTAAACTGCAGAGGTTTTGGGTATACTTGACAGCGATATATTCGAATAGCGGCTTGTCTAAAAGGTTTATTTGGGTGACCAACTGACTAGTAACGCAAATAATCGACCTTTTTAGTTACTAATTGTCTGGCAGATGGTAGCTAAGTTGGAAGTGCGTTAGCTACTTTTTCTCTTTTTTATTTTTATGATATTTCTCAAAGCAGGCAGGTAAATAGGCCACTTTCTCGTGAAAATGGGGATTCTCGAGAAAATAGCAGAGATTGAAAAAGAAATTTCGCGCACCCAGAAAAACAAAGGTAAGCATAGTTTTTCTCCCCAGAATGGCATAACTTAGCTACTTGATTTTTGAGAGGTTGACATGTTGTTTCTTGTTTCTCACCTAGGGATTAAGTGGCACGGCTGTCCAATACTTTTAAGTTACCCTGTGTCTTTGATGCTGTTTAGGACCGCACAAACTGGTGTCGAGTCTTACTTTTTATTGCGTTTTTATTTTCAGCCACTGAGTATCATCTGGGTTTGCTGAAAGCAAAGCTTGCAAAGTATAGGGCCCAACTACTGGAACCGTCGAAATCTGCCGGCGCCAAAGGGGAGGGGTTCGATGTGATGAAATCTGGTGATGCCAGGGTAGCCCTTATAGGATTTCCATCTGTGGGTAAGGTGAGTGTCGTTTTCTGGAATTATGTGTTTCATTATTGGTTTGTTCAATTCAATCTCTAATATAAAATGCACGTGTTTGTAATGTTTTCTCATTACTAGTGTTGATTATGTATCGCCGTGGTTCTTATACAAAACATTTTCAGTCCACATTTCTCAGTCTGATGACTTCAACGGAGAGCGAGGCTGCCTCTTATGAATTCACAACGCTGACATGTATCCCTGGAGTTATTGAGGTATCCAAAAAATAATGTTTGAAACACTTTTCCATTCCCACTTCAATTCTGCTTTGGGTTGCAGTATTCCGGGAATTTACAAAGTTAGAAACTTTCCATAGGAATATATGGGAATTAATGGAAATAAACTGGAAATGATCAAAATTGTAAGTTAGCCTATAACAGGGAACTTAAATGTAGTTGGAGGGGGGAAAAAAAACTTCCCATGGAAAGTTTCTGGAAATATGCTGGTAATTTCTCACCCCTTTGCAACCACAACTCTGCTGCATATTAAATTAAGTCTAATTTAGTGTTTGTTCTCTTCTGTAGTATAAAGGGGCAAACATTCAGCTTCTAGATTTACCTGGTATCATTGAAGGTGCAGCCCAAGGTATGTGGATGATCACCATGACATTCTCTGTGGTGTCAGTGGCTTGCTAATGATACCATAATTCATTTTCAAAAGGTGATGCTGCTTTAAAGTTGTTTGTGAGGTTGTTTTGTTTGATTGTATGACTTGTTTGCATATAATAATTAAATTGTGCTAATCCCCCCCCACAGGAAAAGGCAGAGGAAGGCAGGTCATAGCTGTGGCCAGAACAGCAGATGTTGTCATTATGATGTTGGATGCAACAAAGGGAGACGTCCAGAGGTTGGACCTATTGTTTGTTTGCTTGCTTGCTTTCTTGTTTCTGTATTATTTGTCTAAACCTAAACATTTGAGTGTCAATATATCTTTTATTGTCAATTTCAGATGTATGGTTCATTGATGAAACATTGTTCTTATTGGTCAAAGTGCAAATAAAAAGTATTTAATACTATAAAATATATTATGTCATACAAACACTGTATTATAAGACATGGACATTAAGACAAAAGAAATGGTTAACCATCTGATTGGTGTGGAAAAATTGTGCAGATTTTACATGGAATTTGATGAGTGGTATGTACAATAAATAAGTTTTTGGGCAAGTATATTTAGTCAGTTGGATTGGCTTTATAAATTGTTCTCAAGTTTGTATTGTTGACATTCAGCATGTTTTTTTAAGGGCACTTCTGGAGAAAGAACTGGAATCAGTAGGGATCAGACTTAACCGGTTGAAACCAAACATCTACTTTAAGGTGTGTGTTTATTTAATGTATCTAATGATGTTTATGTACTTATCTAGTTTTCTGCATGAAATATTCAGAGACTCTCATGTTTTCCAAAACCTTTGCCATTTCAGCAAAAGAAAGGTGGAGGACTGTCCTACAATTCAACTGTCCCTCTGACACACTGCTCTGAGAAATTGGTGCAGCTCATTCTGCATGAATATAGTATCCTTCACATGTTTGCCGTACCGCTTTTAAAAATCTGTTAAACATCCTGGGAAAAAAATTTATTTAAAAAAATAATTTTGTGACAAAGTGATATGTGCTTAAACAGCCAGAAAGTTTCCTTAACCTCCCTAAGAAATCTTCAATGCCGAGGTTTTATTTAGGGAGGACAGCACACCAGACGAATTTATCGATGTCATCGTTGGAAACAGAGTCTACATGCCCTGTTTATATGTAAGTAAAGTAGGAATGTGTCTGACTGCAATGCCCTAAAAGCTTATAATAATGTATTTTTTATTTTGAAATGGCTCTGACTGGAAATGATTTAAACAATGTAAGGGAAAATTATAACCTTTAGAAAAAAATTAATAAGGGTACTCCATAACAAATGAAGCTTCATGAACCATCTGCTGTGGTTTCTGACACCACTAGATGGTGCTCTCTATTCAAAAAAGGGTCCAGTGCATGCCCCAAAGTAAACCAATAGCATCTTGTGCTGTCAGAAAAAAATACAGAAAATGGTTTGACACTTCATCTGCCCATCACCACTTCATACCTTCCTTTGAAGAAATGACCAGTTCTACATATAGGGATTTTTTTTTTTTTTTTTTGGAACAAACTACTTTCTTAGGTGTACAACAAAGTGGACCAGATCTCCATGGAGGAGGTTGACCGTTTGGCCCGAAGGCCCAACAGCGTGGTTGTCAGGTAAGTGATTTTCTGGCGTGTCCACCTGGATGAGAGGCAGGTGGGGGTTAAACCCGACCCGGTTTCTGATCACTGCTAACGGAGTGTGTCGCCTCCCAGCTGTGGCATGAAGCTGAACCTGGATTACCTTCTCGAGCAGCTGTGGGAGTACCTGGCCCTGATCTGCATATATACCAAGAAGAGAGGGGGTACCGTTTGATCTTCACTTCACTTTCACACTTAAAGTTTGAACACCTGTTGTTGGCCCATGTCTTGGCGTCCATTTTGGAATTGTTTATGATGATTAGCCGTTGTATTTTTTTTTTCCTGCTAATATGAACCTATAGAGCGGCCAGATTTCGCAGATGCAATTATCATGCGGAGGGGAGCCACCGTGGAACATGTGGTACGTCTTTGACGAAGCTGAAGCTAGCAGGACAGTGTGGCTGCTGTAGTGCTTATTGCAGATGTGTTTGAAAAGCCAGAATTCAGTTTTTTTTTTTTTTTAATCCATGTTTCCCCTACTAGTGTCACCGAATTCACAGAACATTAGCGAGTCAATTCAAGTATGCCTTGGTGTGGGTAAGTGGACCTCTAATCCAGTGTTTGCATTGAGTTTTCCCCCCCAGGATATTTTAACAGTTCAGAATTTCGCTGTCATTTTCTTTTAAGGGAACCAGCACAAAGTACAGCCCACAGAGGGTGGGCCTGACCCATGTTATGGAGCACGAAGACGTCATCCAGGTCGTGAAGAAATGAAATGACTGTCGGGCAGCTTGGCTGCCTCCGCTTGGGAGCAGAGAGCAATGGAGAATCGGAGTAAAGCAGATTTTGCCAAAAAAAAAAAAATTGGCTTTTATTTTGTGTACGACAGCACGAGCAGTCTGCTGAGGACGGAAAAACCTTGTCTAGCGCTGGTTAAAAGTGTTTTGGGTGGACTTATGAGATCCATTTTAAATGACAAATAAAAAAACAAAAGATATAATCCCGCACTGAAAGCTTATTCTCATGAATGGTTTTTATTTTGTAACCGTTACCTTCACAAAATAATGATTATTTGTTGACTAAACAAAAACCTAAAGAAATTATTGTTTTGACCCTGCAACTGCTGTTAGAGTGGAAGTAAATCTCAGAGGTACAATTTTGATGTCATGGGATGTTATACATTCAAAGCGTGTGGCCTGTAAGCACATGGCATGCTGATTGGGCTTGTTTTTATTTATTTAGCGTTTTATGAGTGATGCTTTGCAGCCTGACTTGCTCTTTGGAGGAGGTAATGCCTTCAGCCTGTCAGCCTGGTGCAGAGTTCAGGTGTGATTTTATTGGTCTTGCTGTGGCTTAATGGTTTACTCCGTTACCCGAAGACGTGTGGTACAGTACATAACTTCACAGCTCATAGCCAGAAATGTTTGCCGTGCTGCAATGACTGCGCCTTCCTGGTCTTAATACCCCAAGAGTACGAGGATATGTGGGTGAGTAAAGTCTGGAAGGTTCTCGGAAGCCTCTTGTCCGCCCCTCGTCGCCGTGGCCTGCGTTTCCCCAGGGGCCCCTGCGGCTGTCATGCGGCTGCTCTCATTAGGTCTTCTGCCCGCCTGAAAACCTAGAGCTTCACATCCTATTCAAGATAAAGAACCAGGAGAATAGGCATCATTAAATATGCAGTGGGTGTGGGCGACGGAGGCTTCGGAGTGGAGCCTGCCATGTTTGTTTTGGAACGGTCGGGCTGGCCATGTCATCACCCGTGTGTTTTGTTTCTGGACTGGGGCTTTTAAGCTTTTTGCGGGAGGACTGTGCCATGCGTTGTGGTGAGTGGGGGGGAGAAAGGTGGGGGAGGGGCCTGGCTCGGACTACACCGTCCCAAGATGGCCTTCAACTGACTGACTCGATTTAAGGTAATTGTGGCATGACCTGAGCACGTGTGTGTGATTGTGAGTAGGTGTCCACTCCAGTCACTGGTGATGAAGAATAGTGCATGAAAAGCACCTGGTGCATGATAAATAGTACCCGTTTACCACAACTTGTAACCCTGTACTGGATAACTGGCTAGAATATGGATAGATTTAATTTTTTTTTTCTTTCTTAGTATTCATATGTGCAATGTGAAACAACCCAGAGGATGCATTCCATACCCATTTCATATCTGATGTAAAATCATGATGGCCTTTTCTCTGAAAGGGCGAAGGATATCTGTGCTCTTTTAGGTTGAGAAGCATGTTTGTTTATGGAGTTGATGTCACTGTTGTAAAAAAAAAAAAAAAAATGAGGGTGTAGGGATAGGTCATGTCACTGTAAGGGTCACGCTGTGCATTTCTATTCATCCATCCAACCCCTTAGCAGGACTGGGAGGTTTAGAGCTGATCACAAGAGGCAAAGGCCCTCAGGCTGCGGCAAACTTCGGGAAGTATGCCAGTTAGTATGCATTTAAAGTACTTTATCGATTGGTTCATAGACGTTTTTATCTGACCACATCCTATTTTCTATTTGTTTTTAATAGATACATGTTGCCCACCAGAGGGCAGTCCAATACCACAAAAGAAATTGGTATGCGATTCACTGGTCTTTAAACCACCAGCTCAAGTCATCAAGGGTAGACACGTGACTCGCTTTGGTCCTGTGGCTATAGATATCATTTTGTTTCCTTTTCCTAGATGCAATATGGGCTCTAATTTGTCATTGCACAATCTTTAAATAAAGTCTTAAGAGGGTGACAGCTCTTATTTTATGTATCGTCCCAAACTTTTACTTAATCATGGTTGTGTTTTATCTATTTACGTTAATGAACACAGTTCACTTTAAAAAGATGCTTCGAACTGGTTCACGCTCCATCCGCCGCAAACTCATTACCGTCCAGCTGTATTAAGACGCTTCGGGCTTAGCCAGCGAGTGGGTCACTCAATGGAGCGCCATCTGCTGGTGGGACCTCGAGAACCACAGCTCAGGAGGTGCTGTGAAAACGTGTAAAATGACGTTGGGGTTATCTTTTGTACAGTCCTGTAGTTACTCTAAATATAACACACATATATCCCATTTAATATTGGAATGCATCACTTGAGCATATTTTATCATATTTCTATATTATATATTTATTTTAAATGATTATTATATATTTATTTTCAAATGTAACCTTGAAAACCACGCTCAGCAAAATAATCTTTACAAAGTAATATTTAATTGTTAAAAGTATGATGGTTGTTTACACATAACAAACGAATGCAAAATATATAGGCTTAGAGAGTGCTGAAATACCTTCGGATATTTTTAGAAGTTTTCGTATTAATGTTTAATTAGTTCTCATCGGATTGAGTACAGACAAGCTATTAAATATTAATATTCTGCTGTGTCGTAAACTTTTAGAATATTAATTAGCTATCGACGACTTAACATGATCCATTGAAATGAAACCTCAGTAAACATAGTGACTAACAACCATAAATCAGTGAAGACACAAAACCCGCTTTAATGTAAAATCTATATGATCTGCTTTGTGTTTTAACTGTTTTCAATTCCATCCTATTTGACGGAATACATGTATTATAAAATAATAACAATTATTATTAATAATAATTATAATAATAATAAATCTCCCGGAAATCGGGTAACATAATTTTTTTTCTTGAGATTTATATCGCAACCATCCGTATCACATTTCACCTTGAACTATTTGGAACAGGAACTGTTATAACCGTCTGTGCAATAGACTGCCGTGTATATGCAATAATATAGACAGTATATGAAAAAGACTGCTAGATTTTTCTCATGCATGATTTTCAATAATATGAAATGACTTACTGCAATATCGCATTGAAATAACGTTGAAAATCGCTGTGATGAATGAGAATGGAAGCGAAATTATAACATTTGTCCAGCAGTTTTAGGAACGTAGCCATCTACCATATTTCCGCGTCGTCTGACCACAAACTGTCACAAGGTCATGAGCAATTAGAATATATGTATTATTACCAGCATGTGCAAAAACAATAACATTCATCCAAACATATATTACTTTTTTGGAATTCACATATTTGACTTTAATGTAAACAACTAGTTATCACTGGTAGTTTTTTAACTTCTGCAAGGCTTTTTTTTATCATTTATTAAATTCCCAGTTAGTAAACATTCATATTTAGACAAGATATGATCAAATATGCATACACCTATAGAAGTTGTGGTACCAGTTACAACAGTCTTATAATTTACACTTAAACCAGTAGAAGGAATCAAACTCACCCACTATTCATGGAGGATGTTCTGTGCGGCTCCCTGTTCCCCTGGTATATTTTGGCTAACTATGGATTTGTTTCTCAGACACAGTTTAGTAACAGCTCAGCCGTCCTGCATTATTTATACAGGCTTGAACCAAAGAGATAGCATTACGCTAAGGCAGTATAGCTGATACATTAAGGTGCCTTCTGCAGTTATATTGGAAAACTCTCAGACACATGTTTCATTTGGGCTCAGATCATACCTAGCACCCACAGAGGGGCAATTATTTTTTTGCTGTGACTGATAGGAAGACATCCGTGTTTCCTCCTTAAATGGTTAACTAAGGAATGCAGACATTTATGGATGCCTGTGTCTTCAGTAACGGGCGAGCACCCTGTTCACAAGTGGGACATCTGATGGGAGAACATTATCTGACATCGTTGCTGCTCTGTTCCAACAAAGCAAAACATTGCGATTTACCAGCTGGAAAAAAAAACAGTAGACTGTTCTAAAACTGGGAGTAAAATTCACTGCAAGATGATGGCAAAAAGAATTGAGTGCGACACCTTTTTGGAATATCAGTGAAGAAGCGGCACGTCCATCAATCCCGTGAGGTTTGCTGAGTCGAATTGTGTTTCTATTTTAATTAATTGCTTGGACAGTTTCGGTTGCACTGTGTGTGTGTGTGATATCCAGTGCTTTTCGCTAAGCAATTCCCCCATGGAACATTCTACAGACAGGATGCTCTGGTATGATTTGGGGTTTTTACTTGCTGACAGATAATTTGCAACGCAGTGAGACAGTGTAGCATGGTCTTGACGAGAGGCTAAAATGCCTGGCAAAAAAGCTGACCCCAAGGCAGCAGCCAAGAAAGACAAGGATGAGGGGAAAAAGGGCAAGGAGGACAAAAAGGCTGCAAAGGAGGATAAGAAAGATGCAAAGGAAGACAAGAAGGGCTGGAAGGATGACAAGAAAGGGGGAAAGAAGGAGAAAGATGTGCCTCAGAAAGGAAAAGGCAAGGATGATGGAAAGAAGGATCAGAAGAAAGGAAAGGCAGCAGCTAAGAGTGAGTCTGAGGAAGGGTCTGAGGCTGACATTGTGAGGAGCGAAGCAGACGAAAGTGAGGCAGAGGATGAGGAAGAGAGGGATGAGGAAAGCGAGATGGAGACTGAGGATGACAGGGGTAAAAAAGGCAAAGGGAAAGGTGCCTCTAAAGCCGCGGCGAAGAAGGGCAAGTCCAAGTCCAAACATGTTCAATCTGAGGAAGAGGTGGATGAAGATGAGGAGGAAAGGACTGAGGATGACGAGGATGAAGCAGAACAAGGGAACCGTAAGCGTGCCAACCTCAAGGGTACCTCCAAGCCTGAGGAGAAAAAAGGGAAACAGAAAGGAAAAGAGGTTCACCTAAAGGGGACTTCAAAAGCCATGATGGGGCTCGCGACAGAAGGCAAGGGAAAGGCCCAGAAACCGGAGACCAGGGCACTGCCAGGCCTGTCAGGCCTCTCCACCTCCACAGCGTTACCTATGGAGGGGCTGAAGAACACCTCAAAGCTTTTCATGGGACTTTCGAATGACAAGAAGAAAAAAACCTCAAAGAAGAAACTGCAAAGTGCCACCAAGATGTTTGTGGGCTTCGGCAGATCCAAAAACCCGAATAAGAAAAAAGGTGTGCTGAAGAACACGTCCAAATTCATGATGCGTTTTCAGAGTAGCGAAAAGAAGAAAAATGAAAAAGAAAATGCAGCCCCACAAAAGACACTCTTACTATCAGGTCTGGGGGCCAAAGCTGGAAAAATAGGAGCTGATAAAACGTCCGGTTTAGGTGGGAAGTTTAAAGGCTTTTTTGGTGCAAAAAAGTCCATCCAGCCAGGCTTTAAGCACAAAGGGGTCGTTATGGGGAAAATTGCAGGTGCGACTAACTGGCTCACAAAGAGGTTTCTTTCAACTAAGGGAAAGCAAAGTTCTCTTGGTCGGCTTGGGAATGCCCGAATGTCCCGAATGGGAGGGAAAAGGTTGCCGGCGATGTCTCAAGATGAAGTTCGCCAACGCCGAGAAAATATGGGAAGATTTCGTGGTTTTCATCAAGACAGATACGAAGATGATGCTTATGTGGATGAGTATGAGGACGAGTACGGCTATATGGAAAATGATTATGAAACGGACAGATATGAAAGGCGCACCTCTCAAAGGCGATTCATGCGTGACGATTACGATGGTTATGAGGATGATTATGGCACAGGACCACCTGAAGATTATTATGACTATGAGAATGATGCAGACTATTATGATTACCCTATACATGACCAGAATGGGTACTACATGGACGGAGGTGATTATTTTGAAGATAATGCAGGATATGAAAATGGCTATGAATATTATGATGATGACATGGACTACTATGACCAATACCATACCCAGAATCAATATGATTATTTTGAAAATGAAGGTGAATACTATGATTATAGACAGCAGGGAATTGATGAGTATCAATATTATACAAATGACATGTGCTTTCATGATGGAATGCAATACCCATCCGTGGATGAATATGGATACTACGTAGGGGACGTAGGGGAAGGCTATGGGTATGGTTATGAGCAAAATGGTTATTATGAAGATTTTCAAAGTAATTTTGAGCAACCCTATAATGAAGCTGTATACTCAGATCCTTATATGGCTTATTCTGCTTATGAGGATCCAGAGTACCAATTCAATTACAGTGAGTATGGTGGAACACCATATGTTGAATCTGCATATAATGCTTACCAGCCATATCCTTTTATCATGGAGGACATCATAGAGCAAGTGGAGCCAGACATGTTTGGTAATGATCATGGGTACCTTAGCACAGAGGATGCTGGAGTCCCAAGTTCACTGCAGTTCAGACTTCCCAGACCTCAAGTAAAAATGTTTGGAGAAGAAAAACTAGATGTTCTGCCTCCACCTTCTCCCCAGATCGCTCTAAATGATTTTGGAGAAATTTCTCAGGTGCCTTATGAAAACCCTCCATCCTTTCCTCCTTCACCAGCTGTATTTCCTCAAAGTTTTTCTCAACAGCCTGAGATCTCCCAGAGACCATTTTCTCCTACACCAGCAGGTGTGCCTTTCAATCAGACATTTTCTCAAGCACCAATGGCACAACAATTTGGAAGCCCTGTTCTCAGCAGGCATCAGATTCCATCATCTCCTTTACTCCAAATGAGACAGTTTCCTTCTGAAATCCCACCACCACCAACATATCCTTTGGCTCCCGTAGGTCCAGCACAGCTTTCAAGGCCGCAATCTCCACTTGCTCCCATGAGACAGTTTGCAGATCCAAGTTTTGGTGGACCACTAGTTCATCATTCAGTACCTTCAGAACATATGTTACCCATGGGTATAGAGCAACCTCTTGAAAGAGTCAGTTCTCCGTTACCTTTAAGAAGATTAAGTCCCCTGCCATCTCCACAGCTCACTATAAGGCAACAAAGCAGTATTCCTCCATTCAGAAGAGGGCCTTCACCACAGCCTTCAGTAAGAAGATTTATTGTCCACCCTGAAGAAATAGAACCTGCACTGTCACCAAGGCAACCAAGAAGGATGCTCAGTCGACCCTCTTCTCCATCAGCACAACTGCATCGACGATCATTTAGAAATAATTCTCAGAGACCTTCATCCGTACTATCCAGAAGAGAAGTCAGCCCTCCTCCCTCTCCACAGCCTTCAAGAAGGAGTCCATCTCCTCAGCCCTCAGTAAGACCAAGGTCTCCACGTCCTCAACCCAAAAAGACAGCCTTCGGTTTAAATAGACAACAACCTGGCCCCGTTGCTAGAGTGCCTTCCCACCAGCGCTCCATTCGGAGAAGTCCTCCACCCTCACCACGTGGCTCTATACGGAAAAGAAACCCACCATCCTCTCCACAACCACCACTAAGACAAGAGGCCCATCCACTCCCTGTTAAGCCAAAATCTCCATTTAGGCCATTTGGTGGAAAACAGTATGACACATCATTACCATCAAGCCCTCTTACCAAAAAGCTGAGTCCTTTTGGAAAAAAACCTACATCTCCTCCAGGCTCATTTAGAAGACTGAGCCCTCCTCCATCTCCTCAGATGGGCGTAAGGCGCACAAGCACTCGGCGGCAGAGAGAACCAGATAGACCCTCATCACCCCATGCTTTTCAAAGGCCACCATCTCCAAGTCCATCTCGAAGAAGTTTTGTAGATGGACCAGGACCTCAGCAGCCATTGTCACCTCCTTTACCAGGAGGTCGAAGACCTCCTTCCCCTTCACCATCCAGATTATCTAGCAGAGCCGTTATTGAGGAGCAAGATTTTCCACATCGCCCTTTACCAACCAGGTTTAGAGGATTTGGACATAATAAAGTACCTATGGGAACTGTGAAACCTTCTACAATAAACCCTTACATGCAGCGAATGGGACATCCACGTGCACCTTTGACACAAAACGTTCGCCCATTTAGGCCATCTATACATAGCACAACAGGGCCTGCAAGTGCTGGGGACCAACACATTACAGCTTCTCCTCAACTGTCAATAAGAAGTGGCCCTCATCCTGCTGGAGTCCGTGAGTCAAATACAGGCTTGTCTCCTGTGAGCCCTAGATCAGTAAGCTTCCAGAGGCCTGTTGGTCGAGGTCACCCCCTTGTGGGAGTTCCTCAAGTTCCCCCATCTACTCGGCAGTCTGTAAGAATGGTAGTTCACCCAGCAGTCTTCAACGATCAGCGTCCGTTGTCCCCACAACCATCTTTGAAACGGATGGGACCACCATCACCCCAACTATCTGTAAGGCACTCGCTAAGTAGGCCATCCTCACCTCAGCCTTCAATAAAACATGGCTCACCCTTGCCCACAAGGTCCCCTTCCCCCAGGGAACTCTCCTCCCCACTTTTAAATGGTTCATTGAATAATCAGCACCTTAACAGCACTTCTTATGCCTCACCCATGGTAGCAAATTATAACCTGGCTAATAAGTCAAGAAATTCTCCACTTCTGGCAAATGCCATGCACAACCCCAGTCTTCACAATGCATCCTTCAGATCACCCTTTCAGAGTGGCACACCTCTAGCTTATCCAGCAAAGCAAAGTCAACCAATGATGCAAGCAAGTTCTCCAATGCTGTCAAATGCCCTGCAAAATCCTAATGTACGCAATGCATCCTACAGCTCACCATTACAAAGACATACTGCTCTTTCATCCCCTATGATGACTGAGCACAACCAGCAAATGATGCAGGCAAGTTCTCCAATGTTGTCAAGTGCTCTGCAGAATCCTAATCTTCGTAATGCATCTTATAGCTCGCCACTACAGAGAGCCACTTCTCCATATCCTATGACAGAAATGGATCCTAACCAGCCAGTCAT
>JAABNY020000045.1:16874276-16886158 GCA_015164015.2 Brevimyrus niger | reverse complement strand
CAAGCACATTCTCCAATGCTGTCAAATGCTTTACAAAATCCTAGTCTTCGTAATGCATCCTTTAGCTCGCCACTACAGAGAGCCACTTCCCCATATCCTATGGCAGAAATGGATCCTAACCAGCCAGTCATCCAAGCACATTCTCCAATGCTGTCAAATGCTTTACAAAATCCTAGTCTTCGTAATGCATCCTTTAGCTCGCCACTACAGAGAGCCACTTCCCCATATCCTATGGCAGAAATGGATCCTAACCAGCCAGTCATCCAAGCACATTCTCCAATGCTGTCAAATGCTTTACAGAATCCTAGTCTTCGTAATGCATCATTTAGCTCACCGTTACAGAGAGGCACTTCCCCCTATTCTATGGCGGGAATGGATCCCAACCAGCCAGTCGTCCAAGCACGTTCTCCAATGCTGTCAAATGCTTTACAGAATCCTAGTCTTCGTAATGCATCATTTAGCTCGCCATTGCAGAGAAGTACTTCCCCTTATTCTACCGCAGGAATGGATCCTAACCAGCGAGTCATTCAAGCAAGTTCCCCACTTCTGGCAAATGCATTGCAAAATCCTAGTCTGCGCAATGCATCTTACTGCTCCCCATTGCAGCAAGGTGTCTTCTCCCATTCTTCAGCAATGACAGAAATTGAGCAACCAGTCAATCAAGGACGTTCCCCACTCCTATCAAGTGCATTGATGAACCCTCACCTCCAGAAAGCTGCTTATAAATTGCCAGATGGGTCAATACTATCTAGACACCCTGGACAGAAGACAGAAGTTTCTTCCCCACTCATGTCCAGTGCTTTGCTGAACCAAAACCTTCGGAATGCTTCCTATCGGTTGCCTGATGGGTCAATCTTTTCTAGAAACCAAGGAAGGCAACAACCCACCTCTCCACTTCTATCCAATGCGCTCCAAAATCCAAATCTTTTCCAGGCATCTTATAAGCTGCCTGATGGGTCAATACTTCTACGAAGCAATGCAGTAGTGGAGCAAAACACTTCACCTCTTTTGTCAAATGCTTTGATGAATCCAGGCCTTCGTATGGCTTCCTATAAGCTTCCAGATGGGACAATAATGTCCAAAAACCAGAAAGCACAAGCCTCTTCTCCACTTCTGTCAAGTGCTTTGTTGAATCCAAACCTTCGCCAAGCTTCCTACAAGTTACCTGATGGGTCAATCTTATCCCGGAAGTCTGCAAATGAACAACCCTCTTCCCCACTTCTGTCAAGTGCTTTACTAAATCCTAGTCTTCGGCAAGCTTCATATAGGCTGCCCGATGGGTCTATAATGTCCAGAAAGCAAGGAAAACCACAAGAAACCTCACCCCTCCTGTCAAGTGCTCTCCTGAATCCAAATCTTCGAAATGCTTCGTACAAGTTGCCGGATGGGTCAATCATGAGCAGAAGTAAGAAAGGGAAGGAACCTTCTTCTCCATTCCTTGGTAATGCATTGCAAAAAGCAAACCTGCGCATGCCATCCCTCAAGCTCCCTATGCAGCTAGGAAGGCGGCAAGGACCTGGAGAGGACGAAGGTAACCCAGATGATCCAGGTGGACGCTATGCAGTGGTCATGCCTCAGATGCAAGGGCTGAGGTCATCCTCTCTGCATCAGCACTGGGCTCAGAGACACATTGTAGACCCTCAAGAAGCAGAGGATATGTGGGCTTCAGAGAGAGTTCTACCTCACCAGACAGTCCAGAACCTCACAAAGTGGTCCATGTACAAAGACGAGGAACTAATGGAGAATCTCAATCCCCTCGATCCAGGTAGTGAGGCAAATATCGCAGAACCTGAATGGTCACCAAACAGGGAAGGTGAACCAGAAGGACGATGGTATGATAAGGTAACAAAAACATCACCCTGAAATATTTTCTAAAGCAGTGATTCTCAAACGTTTTGCACCAAGTACCACTTCAGATTAACCCAAAACATCACAATGACCTGAATCACAGCACCACAGTCTTCTCATGTAACGCCTGGGGGCATTCTGAGTACCCATAGTGGTCCATGTACCATGGTTTGAGAACCACTGCTCTTAGGTACAAGGTTCATTGTTTATTTCTTTGTTTAAATGTATTAAATGTATTTTTTACAGTTAAAAAAAAAAACATTTTAATGCATGTTCCTCAGATTTTGGTGGTATGGGAGAGTAAATTGCAGCTTTGCACTTGGCTCTCTGCTTCTTTTGCCTGCTCCCATGAAAATGACTGAACTGCTTACAGCATTAGTAGCATTTGTAGGTTTCAGGAGACTGACATGCCGTGATGAGAAAAGGTAATTATTCAAACTCGTGACGGGACAAATTAAGAGATTTATTGTAGATGAAAACCTAATTTCTCCCAGCACTAATCAAAGGTCCTTTACATTTTCGAATAAAAATTATAAATTCCTATTTAATAATGCTTGCTTAGTTATTCTTCTTGACATTTAGCCAACATGAATATTTTCACATTCATTAAACCTGCCATTCCACACAACAGTATGACAGGCTGTACCATACAATACAAAACAATACATTGCTTTTACTCAAAGTTTATCAATCTGCACCGAGCAATTTCAAAATGTATATTAATATCAGAGAATAGTAGTAAGAGTTGGGATGTTACGGTTCTGTCTATATAAGTTTCCTGTTGTGGCGCAGCATGGCACAGGTGGGGAAAACTGGTGACAATCCACTTAAAATTTTAAGACAAAGGGATTTTTTGGGGAAACTCAACTCACTGGGTGAAACTACAAAAAATGCAATAAGGGGTCAGAAAAAAAGCTATGCAGCAATCCAGGGAGTAAGGAAAACACAATGGTTGAAGGAAGTGAAAGGGAGGAGAACAGGATGGCTTGCAACACCTGCTGGCCAAATGGGGAAGTGACACGACAGGCATATATACTGTATTTATACTGTATATATATATCAGAGAATAGTAGTAAGAGTTGGGATGTTATGGCTATGTCTATATAAGTTTCCTCTATACACAAAGAAATACAAATACAAAGAAAAAATACAATTTCAACTTAGCTGTAGGCTCAAATTGACCTTCAAGCGGTGCTTTTATCATTGACACATGGTATCATGATCGTTGGTTTACGATTTTCCATTAAGCTAAATGTTGATATAAAAACAATAGAAGTCATGTCACATCGCAGATTTTGGGATTTCCTTTCGTTCAATCTGTTCCGATATCATGCATTATCCATAAACACCAAAAGCTGAAAGCCTTGCTTTTTCATTCAGATGTACTCCATCCGAAGTTTGCCGACGATGCACTACAGGGATCGGCTTGAGGAAGATGGCATTGAGGACATGACCCAGCTGGAGTGAGTCTGGATCTCCCAACATTGCAAACAGTTCTACTGTGGCTTCCCTCTCCCATGATACAGACATGTTCTTCCTCTTGTCTTTTATAGGGAGCTTAATGAAGGCTCTGTCCTGTTAAATTTAAAGACAAGGTTTGACCGAGATCTGATTTATGTGAGTAGGACAAACATACTAAATACACGCCAGACTTTACTCTTTTTCATGTTAGTTTATATGCTCACTTTTAAGGTAAAATACTCCTTTGTTGTTCTTGTAGCATTATGACATTTCCAATGCTGTCTCTATGTTTTCAGACGTATATTGGCAGCATTCTGGTGTCTGTAAACCCCTATAAGATGCTGAATATATATGGGACGGACATGGTGCTGCAGTACAATGGGCAAGCGATTGGAGAAAACCCCCCGTGAGTGTGGCCCTGCACCCTGGGAGGCGGGGCTACCTGCTTCTGTTTACCCCAACACATGGAGTATTCCATTGATAAGCTCTTGCAGTGATAACGCATTTTAGAGTTTTGTCGGTGTTGATTTTGCATAGTTAATCTGTTATTAATTACATCAATTTAATGTATTATATCATTAAAGGTTCGACAGGTTATACTGAACTGAAGGATGCCTACACACTATGAGTGTTAGAACAGAACAATACCGTGAAAGTATAATGGATCTTCATCAAACCTTCTTCAAACCTTGCACGAGCTGATGTACAGTTAGCATGCCATTAACTTATTTCTGACCACCAAAGCTAATAAATACCCACCTTATACCATGCTGAAGCTCTGTATAGTATACAGCTTTGGAAAAAATTAAGAGACCACAACAAAATGTTCAGTTTCACTCATTTCTCAACTTATGAGTATGTGTCTCTTCCCTGCTTCTCAGGGATGAAGGGCTTCTTCCTTTACTTTATGGGTCTTCAGTCCTGCTTCTAGGAGCCTGATACGAACTGTCCTAGCAGTGCACCTCACAGTTGAACTTAATGTTTCCCGTTCTTCGTGAAGGTCACTTGAGGTCATCCTCTGATTCACGAGGCACTACCAGGAAAGTTGACGCTCATCACTGGCATTAGAGAGTTGCTTCTGCCCCATATCTGACTGGTCTTTAGTCATTGCCAGTGTCACCTTGTTCTTGTGTACTGCAATCTAAGAAACTTTGAGCCTGCAAGCAGCCTGCCTTGCAGTGTAGCCTTCTGCCAGCAGAATCAGGATTAAACCAGTATTTTAAAATACAGATCTTTTAAAAATAGGGAGTGGTCCCTTCATTTTTTTCCAGAGATGTATATACTTATGTTTAAAAGTTGTCTAAACGTCTGTCGGATCATTATATGTCATTCTTTAACCACATATTGGGGACTGCTAATCTTACATGTCTGCTGTCATGCTGGAACATGACTGTACAGCACCATGTTGTTTATTAACAGCAGGTCGAATTACGTGTAGATCTGTATTGAGTGACCATTACAACTAGAAGTGCAGATGAAAGATCAAATCCTCTTACCTGTTGGCTTTACAACACAAGTTTTGTATGTATTTCGTGACTCAGCACCGGCACTTTAACGCAGAGCTATTATCCTGCTGCTCCCTGTGTTTTCAGTCACCTCTTCGCTATTGCTAACTTCTCCTACACCAAAATGATGGATGCCAAACAGAACCAGTGCATAATTATCAAGTAAGTCGGGACTTCCTGTTGCTTGCTTTTGTAAACTTTCAAGTGGCAAATTTAGGTGCACATGGTGTAGGAGTTAATATCTTCTTCCTGGGCTGTGATCAGAATATCCACCTAACTCAGTGGCACCTTAGGGCTAGTTATAGACCTGACAGTTATGGACACACCCGTAGCTTTGAGAAGTCCTTCTAGTCTTTGTAAGAAGAAGAAACCTGTAAGAGAAGCCTAGGGACGCCTGGGCAGATCATGTCGCGCAGTGAAATGCATCTCAGGCCGTCTCAGGGCAGCCAGCACGAAACCTGACTGTGTTTCAACCTTGAATTTCACTTCTTCGTCTGATTATCATCAGACGCGTTAAACGGGGGCTAATCTAGTTAGGCCTATTGGTAACAGGCTAAAGGAACATAAATCGATTCTCCCCTTACTCTGCTAATTGGGGCGAAATTCTAACCTAGGGTGTATTGTCAGTTTGCTTCAAGACTTATTTCACGCATTTCTAAAAGAATCTGTTTAATTTCATTACAGTGGAGAAAGTGGGTCTGGGAAGACGGAAACTACGAAGCTCGTCCTGCGATACTTAGCGGCGATACACCATAAGCGCAACATCACGCAGCAGGTGCATTCAGGGCTTAATAAAAGAGAGCAAGTTCTGTCATCTGTATTGTATTTATCCAGTAACTCTTTGTTCTTGTCCCCTTTGCTTCAATGACCCAGATTGAGGTATCGTCCATTTAACCTTACAATCGGCATGCAGTTGTGTGTATGTTGAATTCAGCTCGTGCCCATTCTGGAATTATATTTTGTCCTATTAGCAAATGCATATATGGACTCTTTTGTCTTTGTGAAAGGAATATAATTTACCGTAGTGTTTGCCCAAACTCACCATTAGTTAAGTGTCAGAAGTTCGTCTCAATGTAATTTCAAGCCACATCCCCTGAGTTTCTGATTTTGTGTAATTTTTGTATTGTGTTGTATTCTTCATATGTTCTTCACGGATGTTGTAATGATAGTTCCAGGGTTCATAAACGTTTTGCAAATCATTTCCTCAGATACTGGAAGCGGCACCGCTTTTAGAATCGTTCGGAAATGCCAAAACCGTGAGGAATGATAACTCAAGCCGCTTTGGGAAATACGTGGAGATTTTTATGGAGGAGTAAGTACTTTATTCTTTAAACTGTTGATTAATCTTAAGTGACGTCGGAAAACGATATGTCAATTGCGTACTGGTGAGGTGGTGTCGAGTAATCCGACAGTTAAAATTAATCCATTTCACCATGTCATTGTATCGTAACCGAACTGAAACAAGCGAAATGCATATAGGATTGCTATTTTTAAAACCCCATTGTTACCTTTGTAAGAGGGTTTTGAAGTTTAAGCTCAGGTAAATTAAGGTTTCTTTTTTCACCTGAATTTTGGTCTATCATAATTATGATATTTGGCTTGATAAACTTGCTGTTGTTCCAACTGTGTATGTTAAAGTTAATTCTACGTTAACGAATAATTGACTAGCATATTTTATGATGACATGTCATTGACCTCTACCTCTTGTATGTTTATTAACATATTTCATGTTTGTGTTTAATCTTGTGCATGCAAAAATGCATAGAAACTCGTTTTCGCGTAAACACTATACTGTAAATACTATGAATTCGTACCTGTCGACGTGGTGTTTTTCTGTTGTCACCCACTTTTGAGAATTAAGATACATCATTCCTGGACAAGTACACTACTGACTGCTATAGCTATGTCCAGTCTAAATAATTAAGAGCGGTAACAAACGCAGCAATCAGAGCCAGTGCTGTGAACGAGGCTAATGCGAAGTCCTCTCACCCAGTGACAGATGGACGATAACGCTGTTATTGCCACACGCTCATTGTAGGTACTTTTGTCTGCATTATTTAACACAGAGGTGTGATCAGTGGTGCCATAACCTCACAGTATCTACTTGAGAAGTCCCGGATTGTGTTTCAGGTAAGTAAGACTCCATCTATACCTTGTTCTTCAGAGTTCCCTCACAAATTGGCAGTATGGAGTGGTTCTGTGACTCAGGAAACCCTTCCGGAAATAAATTTTGAATGGTAAATGAACTTTCTTATAGCCTTTTGCTGTTAATTGTGATTTCAAAGGATTATCTAGACTGTCACATATGATAAATTAGCTTTGACATTGTTTAATGTTAACTTACTTTTTATTTCAGGCCAAAAATGAGAGGAACTATCATATTTTTTATGAAATGCTTGCCGGCCTTCCTGCACAACAGAAGCAGGTGTTTTATCTTCAGGAGGCTGAAACATATTACTACCTCAACCAGGTGAAGTTCATGATGCATGAACCCAACCTTTAGGAACCAGAAACCAGGTGACACATCAGCCAAGTTGAAGGCCCCTCAGCATATATCATTGTTTCGAGCAAGTTTGGAAAGAGAAAAATGAAATCTCAATATCAGGGAAATTATTAAAAAAATACACAAGAAAATGTGAAATTTGAAGTTAGTTGGCCTCAGTGGGATGTTATGGTTTGCTGGTTGTCTTTAGTGACTCACACAGCAAGAACACATGTTAGAGCAGGTCTCTGAAGCAGCTCTATATGTTGGTAAAACTATAACACCCCCCCCCCCCACACACACACACCACCACCAATGTAGGGGGGCAACTGCGAGATCCCAGGAAAGAGGGACGGGGAAGACTTTCGCAGGATCCTCAGCGCCATGGAGATACTCAACTTCAGCGTCGAAGAACAGAACAGCATCTTCAGGGTTCTGTCTTCCGTTCTCCACCTTGGGAACGTGTTCTTTGAGAGATATGAGGTGCGCTGACTCACTCGTGATGAGAATTTGGTGATAAGTGGTCATTGTTGATACACCACAGCACACGATGCACAACAATAAAGTGCGTCCTCTGCATTTAACCCACATGTGACATCATGACATAGCTGGAAGCAGCTAATTCAGTGCCCGGCGAGCAGTGCTTGGGGGCAGGGTACCTCAGTGGTGCCTCGTTACATTTCTCCCAGCACATCATTGATTTTGGAGACTTGGATGTTTCTGGCCGTCCTCTTTCTGTCATTGTTCATGGGCTCGATCTCCTGAGGAGGACCCAGGCTTTGGGGATGGAGATGTTTTTGGGCATGTCTCCCCCGCAGGCGGATTCCCAGGAGGCGGCTACCGTTGTGAGTGCGCGGGAGATCCGTGTGGTGGCCGAGCTTCTCCAGATCTCCCCAGAGGGCCTGCAGAAGTCCATAACCTACAAGGTCATGGTATGGACCGGCATCATTGTCATTTTTTGCAGATGCTCGCAAAGCCTTGGCTGGTGGCTAAGCGGGTTGGAACACTGTGCCTGTGATCAAAGTGATTTCACCGTTGGGACCCTGAGCAAGATCCAAGATCATCAATGTTTTATTATTTTTATTAGATTTATTAGATGGCCTCTTGTTTGTCTGAACTACGCTACTTTAAATGTATTCTGCCATTCGCAAAATGCAAAGGGTAAGAGCACATTCATCACTGTCCACATCCTTAGAAGGAGATTATTGTTGATTATCTCCATACTGCGTACTGTACTGCCATTCATGTTCGGGGCTGCGTGCCAAGACTCCCCACCATTGGCTGTGTTGTCTGTGTCACTTCCTTTGCCGGCCCACTGAATGAGTCAACGGTCGATACACTTTGATAAGTCGCCTGTAAAGCTCCGACAGCGAAAACAAAACCTCAAACCATGCATATAAGCTGTAATCCCCCCTGCCCCCAGGCTGAATGACAGCACAGGTAATAATACCCTGGGGGTAATTATAGCCAGAAGGTTGGGGTTAAAAAGAGAAAAGGCTGAAACTCAATCGGGGGTTACCTGGGATCTCCTTTACAGTACCATAGTTTTGAGACTTTGCCAGACCGCATATACTTAACGACTTTCATTAATCTCTATAATTGTGGTTGGAGCCCTTAACTATTAACTATAGCACTTATAATAACTATTACTACCAGATGCTTAGGAATTTGTTGTTTTTCAGTTAAAGTGTCTATGCTGAATCACACATACTATCACACTATCAAGAGCGGTTCCCAAAGCTCCTGTTGAGTAGCCCCAACCATTCCATATATTTGTCCCATTCCATCACTGGGCAGTTTGATTAATCAAATTATTGTCGAGCTGATAATTAGATGTTGAATTTGGGAACCACCAATCCATAATTACTAAGCAAATGTGGTAACGCTTTAATTAAAGCTTTTATAATGTATCATGAATATATTTATACAGCATTATAGATGGGAGCTTCATAGAGCATTCATAATGCATAATAAATATGGGTATAATGTGTTATGCTTTTATATAAATAGTTAAACTCATGTTTATAACACTTTATGAATGCATTATAATGCATTATGAAGGTATCTATAATGCATTACGATGATTGCTTTAAGTAAAGTGTTACCCAAGTGTCTTTATGTCAATGATACATGAAGTGTAAATCGCTCTATAATGAATTACAAAGGCTGAGAACGTGTACAGTTTCTTTTTCCACCATCTTGGTCACCTGACCGCCTGCTGCATTGTGTGCACTCATCCCTTTCATTGGCAGTCAAGTTCACATTTCCTACTGCTTGGGCTCCAGCCACAACTCCAAGATCTGCCACATGGTTTTGCATTTGCTGTTTCTTTCATTCCCCATCTAACTGTCCTGAAGCCCCATTTGAGACTTGTGCTAACAACATTTTTCTTTGTCTGTCTCAACATGATCTTGTGCTCTTTAAAGCTGCTGAACTGGAGAGGTTTCAGTCTAGCATACATCGCTGTTCATTTCTTGAAATGCACAATGGAATTTTAATCACAAAGAAGTCTCTCGTCAAAGGGGCACTTGTGACATCACGCAGAAGGCCGTGGGTGTCATTGAGTTTACACTGGTCATTATGGTAATAGACACTCCGTGTGTAACTAGAGAGTGCCACAGTCAGTGATAATTCATTTAAACCAGCTGGATTAGGCGAATGCTTTGTGGTTGAAGGCACGTTATACCCAATAAAATCTTAATGCTGATTGAAGTAAAGACACAGTGAGATGAAATGAAAATATTATAAAAATTACTGGCTAACGTACAGTAATTCATTTATTTTTGTATTGTGCTGCATAATTGGGAAATTCATGGAAGACAGTAGAGGGGAGAAAAAACAAAATCTGTAACGTTCAGACCACGGGCATAAATTATAGGGGGGTGGAGGGGGTTGTAACCCCCCAATAATCCCACTGCTCAACCCAAAGCTATGCCCTTGGTTGAGAGTCCTGATCACTTTCCTGCAGGAAACGATGAGGGAGAAGATATTCACCCCTTTGACTGTTGAGAGTGCTGTTGATGCCAGGTGAGAACACGCCGATAATGGATGGTATTGTGGCTCAATGGGTAGTGCTGTTACCTAGCACCTCTTGTGTTAGGGATTCCTACCGCTCGCCTTCTTGGTGTGTGGAGTTTGCATGTTCTCCCTGTGTCTTGCTGGCTTCCCCCAGCTGCTCAAGTTCCTTCCCACAGTAGAACCACAAACAGTTTGGTGACTTGGCATATATTAATTACCCATAGAATGTGACCGGTATATTATCCAGGATGTGCCCATTTCCACCTGGGATAGCTTCCAGATTCCCCCCCCCTCCCCCAGATAAGTAGCTGAAGGGCAAATGTCAACTGAAGCTGTTAAGATGGAGTACTTTATTTATAGGGACAAAGTAGGACCCCCCTAATGGAGACCTGCAACCTTAACCGCTCTGGCAGATGCTAGTTTTTATGAAAGATACATGTCATTTGATGGTCGAGTAAATATGTCTCAAATGTTTTTTTTCTGTGGGACACCCAGAGATGCAATTGCCAAGATCTTGTACGCCCTCCTGTTCAGCTGGCTCACAGACAGGATTAACACGCTGGTTTACCCAAAAAATGAAGCATTGTCCATCTCCATCCTAGATATCTATGGATTTGAGGTAAATTCATGCTGTTGGCCTTACCAGGAGCAGGTTATACATACGACTGGGTTTATTTGCATGTTTTTTTTCCCCTCAATTGATCTTTTACGGCATGTAAATAAGTGTGGGCAGAACAAAAATTTGCATTCTTATCTTTCAGGACCTAGCTTTCAACAGCTTTGAACAGCTTTGCATTAATTATGCAAATGAGTATCTGCAGTTTTTTTTCAACAATGTAATATTTAAAGAAGAGCAGGTAAGTGTTATATGCTGTAAGTAAACCCTGTTGGCTTCCAGTGTTGCTTTGTCACATCGAAATTTTGGAAGCGTATAATATCTCTTCTTGGTACAAGGATGAATACATCAGAGAACAGGTCAGCTGGCAGGAAGTCTCATTCACTGATAACCAGGACTGCATTGACCTGATTGCCGCAAAGCCTCATGGGATACTCCGTATCCTTGACGACCAGAGTTGTTTTCCTCAGGTATGTTCGTTTTGTTGGAAAGGCCACTCAATAAATCAGCTGTTAATATAAGACTATTTTTAACAAAAGTACAAGATGAGTGGTAAAAGAAAAAGCTAATAGCAAATAATATGCAGCAAGGTTAAAGCAATACTTTTCTAACACAGCCTTCCTGTTACTAGGCAACTGACCACACCTTCCTTCAAAAATGCCACTATCACCATGGCAACAACTCCCTGTACTCTAAGCCAAAGATGCCTTTGCCCGAATTCACTATAAAGCACTATGCTGGCAGAGTCACCTATCAGGTACTGTGTATAATGTGGTACCAAACTTAGAGGGTTTTGTCTCACTTTTTCCGATCCTATCAGTCTTATGGGTTTTTTTTTGTCACAAATTCATTTCAGGTCCACAAGTTTCTGGATAAAAACTTTGACCAAGTCCGTCAGGAGGTCCTTGAACTCTTCGTTCAAAGCAAAAACAAGGTGAGTGGCACTGGTTCC
>JAABNY020000045.1:16862222-16874176 GCA_015164015.2 Brevimyrus niger | reverse complement strand
AAAACTTTGACCAAGTCCGTCAGGAGGTCCTTGAACTCTTCGTTCAAAGCAAAAACAAGGTGAGTGGCACTGGTTCCCGAGGTGACCGTGGGTGCGGACGCGAGCTGTGCGGACGCGAGCTGTGTGGCCACACGCGGGACACGCCTGTCGCTTTCCAGATGGTGGCCGGCCTCTTCTGCAATCACGCCCAGTTCCTCAGCCAGCAGTCCCACGTTAGGAAGACGAGCACCGTCACCCGGCGCTACCAGCCGCCCACCGTGGCTGCCAAGTTCCAGCAATCTCTCCTGGAGCTGGTGGAGAGGATGGAGAGGTGGGGGGGACTCTGCTGGGAGGGGTACATGGGAGGCTCCATAACGCCGTTACTTCCTACCACCCTGATATCCTTCCTCCTCTCACACACGATTTGTCCGCCTCCCTTGACAGGTGCAATCCCTTCTTTGTGCGCTGCATAAAACCGAACAGCAGAAAGGTATGAGAGCACCCAGCATGCATTGCGGCCCGTCTCACGCCGCCCAACTTCCGACTGCATGTCCGTGTGTCGAAACAGGAGCCAGGCATATTCGAGGTGGAGCTGGTCGCTACTCAGCTCCGCTATTCTGGGATCTTGGAGACCATCCGCATCCGTAAGGAAGGCTACCCCATCAGGATGGCATTCCACACGTTCCTCTGCAGGTGCTTCCCTTCACGGCTGACCATCTCCTTGACATAAACCGTGACTGGAAATAGTGATCTATTGTTGGTGTAGCTCTAGGTCAATATAACTAGCTGATAGGCAATATGTGGGCAATATTTGGTACACACCACTATTGACTCACACCTTTGAAACATCATTGGTGTTCTTGGACTAAATACTGATTGGCCCATGCCTCTTTCCCTGATTGGTTCTGCTATCAGGTACAAAGCCCTACTGGGAATAAAGCAGCCACCTCCCCCGGAGGGTGAAAACTGTGTCCTCATGCTGAGGAAGCTGTGTCCCGTCAGGGCAGGCCAGTACCAAGTGGGTGTGACCAAGGTAGGTATCAGCCTGCTGTATGGACAAGGTTCTGCTGTAGCCTTCATGCTCAGATGGCGTGTGCCTGCAGCTGTTCCTGAAGGAGGAGGTCTACCAGCTGCTGGAGAGCAAGCGGGACCGAGTGCTGCATGTGGCCGCCCTCACGCTCCAGCGCTACACACGCATGTTCTTTGTCCGGAGACGCTTTGTCGCCTTCCGCAAGAAGATCATGTGGCTGCAGGCCCATTGCCGAGGATACCTCACTCGGTAGAACCTTCAACACCGGTCTAACAGTCTAAAAGTCTGTCAAAAGTCTGGACACGCCAAGCCACTTACTTATTTTTCGTTTAATACTATGTTGGACAGCACATAATTTCATAGTATGTTATTTTATAGTTTTCATGTCTTTATAATTATTCAAAAATGTATAGAATAATACAAATAAACCTCTCTATGGGTAGGTGTGTCCAAAACTTTTGACTGGCACTGTAGGCTTTTCCTAACTTGGTGTGTTTCCCGCAGGAGGTGTTACGAGAAGATGAGGGCAAGCCTGGTGAAGTTCCGCTCCTTGATTCTCATGTATATCAGCCGCAAGAGATACATCAAGGTACAGGCCCTGGGGCACCGATCCACTGATTCATTCAACACCCATTTGCTCTTCTATTAGCCGAAAACAAGTTCCCGCAATGACGAGGATGATCTTGTTTATGGCTTTTGTTAAAGATGAAATTTGAGGCCAAGAGATTAGCGGAGGAGGAGAGGCAGCAACGGGAAATGGTAGCCATTTTGTTTTTTCTTGAGTTCCTCATGTTTTTGTTTAAAGTTGGCAGTAGATGTCTATTTCAACTGGTGGTGTCCCCGATGTTCACATGCAGGAGCTGACGAGGCGGGAGGTGGTCAACGTTACTCACCTGGCCATTCCAGCTGAGCTGGCAGGACTCTTGCAGACTGTTGCAGGTAGATGGTATTAACTCCATTGACGTTATTCTGAAACAGCAATGCGTATCACCCAGCCCAGTTGTTTTTATTAAAACAATTTACCAAGGGCTGCTGTAGGACTTGAACCAACCTCATGGTTATGAGACTTAGTCCGTAAACATCGATGCTCCTATCTTCCTTTGTCAGGGGGTAGGGAGATGCACTCGGATTGTCTTGCTCTGGTCGAAGCCCCCAGGATTGAGGTAGACTCTCAGCTCACCCTACCACTCGACATCAACAACCACCCTATCTCCAGATATGTACAGATTCACTTTAGGGTAAGAAGAGACACTCCAGGCAGCAGCAAGCATATACTTGCTATTCGTGTGCAGCATTAAAACTGACTAGGAACTAATACGTTCAATCTAGCTACCGCCTTGAAGGTGGCTTAGAGACTTGAACCTGCATCGGATCTTTGTATGTAACAGTCTCACCTTTGATTTGTAGGAGCCCAAGTTTGGCATGTTGATGGCACCTCTTGAGACCCCATTGACCCACGTACAGGATGACTTACGGAGAGAGGCCCTCAGCATTTTCATCATGGTGAGGTCTTCATCAGCGCCCCCTGCTGCTTGACCTTTTCCTTTGTACCTCCTGCTCTGTGACCCAGTTGTCTCTGTTGAAGGTCCTGAGGTTCATGGGGGACCCCAACCTCAATGGGGCACAGGAGAATATGTTTGGGAATTACATCGTCCAGAAGGGTCTGGCTGCTCCGGGCTTGAGAGATGAAATACTGTGTCAGGTCACCAATCAGGTCTGCAGGAATCCCAACCCATCCAATGCGGAGAGGGGCTGGCTGCTTCTGCTGGCCTGCCTGAGTGCCTTTGCGCCAACACAGTCACTGGAGAAGTATCTGCTCAAGTAAGGGGTGGAGTCAGATGGTAGTTCTTCAGACACCGGCTTCCCGTGCTTGACTACACATGGATGTTTAATGCTTTTCTCTCCCTAAGGTTTGTGTCAGACTATGCCCAGGATGGTTACGAGGCACCCTGTCAGCACAGGCTCATACAAGCCATGCAGAAGTCTCGGCTTGGCCCAGAGGCGGCGAGGACCCATCCGTTGTCTTTGTTGGAGTGGACGGCCAGCCGGAAAAAAGCAAGCATGGTGCTTCAGGTTTACTGCTTCGACGGTGAGCGTTGATGTGGCCAAGTGATTTTTAGAGTGCATCATAGTAATTTCTTTGCTTTGTTTCGGCAAAGGGTTGATTTTCTCCTGCAGTGTCCGGATTGGGACATTTCTTTCACTTCTTGTTTTCCATGTCACCAGGGTCTTCTTTCCTGTGTCCCCTTCACTGCTGGACTAGTGGGGAAGACCTAGCAGGGACCATCCTACAGCACAGGTTAGTTATGCAATGTGTAGAATAGCATGGTGTGCTTAGACCATGTAACTTAGCATAGCATGGATCACTGTGCTGGGTAGCATAGCATATTGTACTTAGCCCATTTACCTTAGCATAGCATGGACTACTGTGCTTGTGTAGCTTAGCGCAGCATGCTATACCTTGGTGAGCATTGTGTGTCTTTTATATGGATGCTTTGGATCAGCCTTTTCTCCATATATGCTCCCTGTAGAGGTGTGGAGGATAGCTGGAGGGGCTGCGCCATCCTCATGAAGGAGCACAGCCAGTGGGTGGAGCTGGCGGGCCACGACTACGTGCTAGACCTAGTGGCCGACCTGGAGCTGGTTCCGCAGTTCCCTAGGCAGAAATCCCACTTCATTGTCTCGTCAGAGGGTCCGTCCCAGGGCCGACCCCGCACCAGCCTGTAAGTGATACCCTCCCTTAAGCCCCCCCCACCAGTCTGGCCAGCCATGGTCCACGTTTTTAGCAAGACACAAGGCATATTTAACAATAGGGAAGACTGAATAGAAAGCCATTAAAATTTATGCCATTAGCATCTAAGGTTAGCACCAAAACATTGTAGCCAACATCTTGGGCATCAGCACATTTTATCAGTGTTTATTCTTTATTTATACTGAGCAGTATTTAAACCTGCAAATTTAAAAGAACACTAATACACATTGCACATTTTTGTAAATGACAATTTAATTGCTGTAATCTGTACTGATTTGCTCTTTTACTGCATTTTAAATCCTGTTTCATTCAGATTATTTAATTTAAATTCTGTTTTGTCTTGACTGTATACAACAAAACTGCCAATATGAATAGTACATGTAGGTGTCTCTGGCCGATAGCCCGAATGCTAATTCTGAATTCTGATATGGTTAAGACTGATTACCCACACGCCAGGGTCCCTAAGTTAATTGTTACTAAACAACATCACCACCTTTAAGTAAGTGAGAATTACTAATAGTGAATTGGTCTCACTGTTCCAGGAACGGAAGATGAAGTTTAGCTAACTCCTGTCAAATGTAGGGTGTTACTGAATGAGAATACAGCTGTCTGTGGTCCCATTGGGTGGTCATCTTTGCTCGAACAACGATTGTCATGTGATCATTATATTTTGATTCCTATCCTGGCTCACCAATCTCACACGTTGACCTTGGCAGCGCCCTGTTTGAAAGCGGCTTTGAGCCAGATGAGGACTTTCCTGTCCAGCAGGACCCGTCTCTTCCCAGTGGCTTGGACTCCAATGGATTCTACGGCCACGGTGAGGTGCTGGAATGGGGACGTGGACATATTAGTGGTATTCTGGTCTCTGGAAGATTCTGCCAAAATATGGGGTCACTGAAAAAACTCTTTGTGCAATATAGCAAATGCTCAGCCATGGAAGCCAATTTCATGAAGCCCCCAGCCCACAGTTTTTGTGCTGGAGTTAATGTCAGAGGAACTCTGCAGTTACTGAGTCAACAAAGCGTTTGGCGACTGATACACACTATGCGCCCTGCTCTGTTACTTCACATGGCCTGCTACCTCATGCTTGAATTTCTGTTCTTCCTAAATGCTTCCGCTTTGCAATAATACCACTTACAGTTGGCCGTGGAATATCTAGCAGGGAAGAAATTTCACGAACTGACTTATTGCAAAGGTGGCATCCTATGACAGCACCACGCTTGAATTCACTGAACTCTTCAGAACAACCCATACTTTCAGTAATGCTTGTAAACCTGGCTGTATGACTATGTGCTTCATTTCATACACTCGTGGGTCTGAATGAAACACCTGAATTCAATGATTAGCGGCACTTTTCCACTGCCACCAACAACCGAGTCGTACCTGAGCCATAATCCAAACTGGTGGTTTCCCATGGTAAAGTATGCAAGCTGTACCCAAGCCGTAACCACATTGATATTGCCTTACCATCAAGCCTGAAAGAGTGACCAAACCAAGCTGGTTGGATCACCATCATCTGATTGGTTGAAATGTACAGAGATACCGGTGTTTTGGGCATGGATTATCTGAAGGAAAAAGCGTGTATTCTATATATTATTTGTTGTTAGTAGTATTGAACATTGCAATGTATTGATGCATTCCTGACAATAGGGGCAGAGTGGTGGCTCTGAGGCTAGAGATCTGTGCCAGCAACCAGAAGGTTGTTGGTTTGAATCCCGTGAATGCCAGGATTGATCCTACTCTGTTAGGCCATTGAGCAAAGCCCTTAATCTGCAGTTGCTTCCTCCTGGGTATGATGTTAATCTACATCCAACCCTGCAAGCAGGTTCTCCGACTTCAGTGGAAAATTTCTGGGTTGGTAGCAGGATTGGCACTTGAGCCACTGGGAAAAAATTCACACTGTTCCACTTGGACTAATGCGGTGCTGAGGTATCACCCACCACACAGCTGCACTCAGGCTCTCAACCCTGATGTGGGGAGGTGAGTGTGACAATGCACTGTAATCAAGTGCATGCTCCTTACCTCTTTGCTCTCTGACAACTCAGAACTTGAACATTTCTAGACGTCATACTTAAAAAAGTACTATGGAACATCTGGACGGAATGAATTAGTAATGCAAGTTTACATGAGCAAATACTAATTGCACTAGCATTTGATACTTGCATAACACGGCGATTCTCAGACACTTGCTAGTGGAAATTAGCACACAGAAAAAAATAAATAAATAGTTGCGCATAGTTAATCATGATGTACACTGTGAACAGTAAATAAGCATCTCTTTGGTTTTAAGTCACTGCTGCTCAAACCCAGCAATGGCTTTACCAAGACAACCCTCCTGGAGTGGAAAACCGAAGCGCATTGTAAATAGTCTGTCTTTGCAGTTCAGCTCAGGTACAGCTTGGTACATACAATTTTTGGTTACTGTACAATATATAACTATTGATGCCTCGAAATGGTGTATTCCTTACTGTATGGACTGCATTACCCATAAGGCCATACTGTGGTCTTCTCTGTGGCCTCGCCATACAGAGTCTGACAGCTTCACAGAGACTCCCAATCAGAAGGGCATGGACCGATATCTCGACAGCCTCTTCGACCCCGTGTTCTCAGACAGCGGTGGGGTAAGACTGGCCGTCTTGTCACCTGGATAGTTCAGGCCCAGAAAGTAAAAATCCAAGATTCTGTGTCATCCAACCAGTTGAATATAAAGAGTCACAGTTTGATTGAAACATTATAGTCTGGATTCTTTCTTCCTGGACCTGAATTAATGGCTAAACTTTCACTGTAAATGAAGCTTGCTTGAGGTATTTGAATGTTCAGGTTGCTGGATCTTGTGCTCCTGGCATATGGCAGTTTGCACAGTTCAAGGCCTGTCATCAACTGAGGCCCAGAGGAGGGGAGGAGGGAGCGATTAAATTACCCCGTTACCATAATTCCCGTAGTACAGAGGGCCGTACATTCCCTCTGCAGAACATTCATTTGCTACCTCTTTTTTGTGGGTGACCTTCTGCTGACTGGGCACGAATTACAGAGGGAGCTTGTTTTTAACCAGAAGCACGCATTACACACCATAATTTCTAGAACCGTGAGGTTTAATGACAGTAAAGTATACAGTCACAGAGTGGATGGGCGCAGATAGTCCAGACAGTGTGGTAAGTGTGCACCTGAGTTTTTGTTATGTTTGGGTCCTCCTCACAGCCTGGAGAGCCGGGGGATAAACGCTAACTGGGGTCGCCCTCTCTTAAGGGTAGTACGGTAGTCCCAGGTGAGGGAGATTAATTTTCACCCAACCGCAGAGCCGTGTGGAGTCCACAGGCTGACGGTTACTCTCCTTAAGTTGCCCTACACCTTTATGCCTGACTCTTCACCTCTCTCTCCTTTGCAGGACCCAGAGAAGTCCACCAGCATCTCCGGCAGGATGAAGGGGGGTGGGGGGGTCGGCACGAGGACAGGGGGGAGGACCCAGCCCGGCGGCCGCGGACACTACCCCCCTGGACTGCAGCCTGGAGGTGAGCCCGCCGCCCAGGAAGCCGGCCTGAGACCTTCCCACGCTGAGCTCTCAGGCTCATGGACCAGGACGGTTGTGGTCAAAACTGGACATGATTCCTGTACTCAGGAACCAAGCTTTTGTGATGGACTGGTAGCTGTTAGGTCGCTGTGATTCAGGCGGCATGTTTTTCTCCTTTATCCTGTTGCTATAGAGGGCCCGAATGACAATGTTGAGTGTAAAAAGGACAATGACCGCCCCTCTCCTCATGGATAATTGAGTGACTATCCTATGCACCCCCATGCGAGGAGCGTCTGGAGTTTGACGGACTGCGGGCCCCCTGCCGTTAATCCGAAACATGATCCGCATGCGTTTCCGAGCTGAGGGGGGATTTATCTTTCTGTGGGGCTGTTTTTTTTTTTTGAGTGCTAATAATTACAATTATCAAAATCATGCAGTTTAAAATGAGATCATTCAGATCTGGGTGTTTTCTCCAGCTTTGTGGGCAGTTGGCGCTCTTGAGGGTCCTGCTAACTTGCCTGACTGACCCATAGCTGTGCAGGTCCTACCTGTGAAGGGGACCATGGTACCAGGGGTCAACCCGGTGCCACCCACCTCCCGCAATGTGGAGGAGACATCGGCCACGCCCCCTACGCCGGCCACGCCCCCCACACCGGCGCCACGCCCCAGGCCCAACCCCACACCGGCCACGCCCCCCACGTCGATGGCACGCCTCACGTCGGCTGAAGAAGAGATTCCACCTGCCCCAGTGGTGCCGCCCTCGCCAGCGATGTATGCTATGCCACCGATGGGCACTGTACCAGGAATGCCACCGATGCCAGTGATTCCTGTGATGCCCAGTGTGCCAGGTATGGATCACATACCATCTCTACGGCTGTAAGCCTGTGCCGCTACACGAAACACGAATGCATGGATGACTGTCTTTATTGTACTATATTAAGTGGCGTTTTTTTCACCCTGACAGCAAAACAAGGATTAGACATATGGTTTAAAGTACAACAACAGGAGAGAGTTACCTTTTTATATCCATCTCATCCCATAGGTGCAGAGCAAAGCGTTCTGGCCCAGCAGCAACAAGCCATCATCAACCAGCAGGCCATCATCTTGGTTGGTGTCTTTCCCACAATGCCCCTCTCCTTTAGCCTCCGTCCGCCTCTGCATACCTCCTTCTCCATCTGTCCCCCAGGCTCAGCAGATGACCATGCAAGCCATGGCCCTGCAGCATCAAATGTACAGCGACCACATGACCAGCCCCGTGAGCGGTCACGTGACCAACCCTTACGTCAATCCCTATGCGAGCCCCCAGCCCCATCACCCACCGCTGACGCCGCTGCCTCGGGCCACCCTGCCCACCTCCGTACGTCTCCACCTGCGTCTAGCCGCCTCGCCCTCTGCCAAGCCCCCTTCCTTATAGCCATGACCTCTGACCCCCCCATCGCTGTTTCAGAGCCCCCCCATGGCGGGAAGCCCACTTCGGAGCCAGGGGAGGCCCCCACACCACGGTGCGCCCATCACCTGACAGGAAGTGCCCGGGAACGAGTGTCGTAAAGTGACCAACCCTGTGATTTAGGATAAGCACAACCATGCAGCCGTGTGCAAATTAATTGAAACATGTCGTCACGTCTCTATGCGGAGAGACTGACCAGGGTTAAGACAAACGTCACGGTCACATTAAATCATACTTGTTGCCATGGGTCTGTATTAAGGACCTGGTGGATTGATAAAAATTGTATGGGGAGAACCGAGGTTGGGGCGCCAACCCATCGCAGAACACACACACCATTCATGCCTATGGGAAGTTTGGCAGCTCCAGTTAAGCTCAGCATGGTTTTAGACTGCGGGGGGAAACCAGAGAACCAGGGGGAAACCCCAGGACAACACAGGGAGGCGTCCAGCCCCCCGAGCATTCACCTGAAACACACGTGGATGGCAGAAGCAGAGTCATACCACTAACCCCTAAACCCCGCT
Organism: Brevimyrus niger; assembly: GCA_015164015.2. Classification (NCBI taxonomy): domain Eukaryota; kingdom Metazoa; phylum Chordata; class Actinopteri; order Osteoglossiformes; family Mormyridae; genus Brevimyrus; species Brevimyrus niger. Next base: position 16,864,939 of record JAABNY020000045.1, on the reverse strand, counting down.
CAAGCAGGCCTCCCAGTCTCTTGGCCCCGTGCCTGCTCTCTCCATTCACTCAGCGTACTCTCTGCCCAGTTGCCCGTGCAGACCCGCAGGTCCCAGACCACTGCATGCATGTCTGTGACAACTTGTTTCAATTACACAAGGGTGTAGTTGATTCAGGGCTGTACTCTGATGCTCCAGATTTGAGTTTCAGCACTGCGGCCTACAACAAATGACTCGGAAAACGCAAAATAATTCTCCATGGTTACTCTTTGAGTTGTCGTTACTATGTGGAAAGCTGTGGTCTACCTGGACTATGTCCACGGATGAGCGTTTCGGTGTGGTCACACCCCCCGCCTCCCTCCCCAGCCCTGCCCGGCAACGTGGTGAGGTCCTCCCTGACCAACGCGGAGCACATCGAGCCCAGCCACAACATCAAGGACATCATCAAGCAGCACCAGCCTGGCCTGCCGCTCAGGCCCTCCGAGGTCGCCAGGTATCCCGCCTGCCCACGCCCCGCCCCGCCCCTTGGCACTAGGTCTGCCCTCGCACTTCGGCCTTTAACGTTTGCCGCCCCCACCCTGGGAACAGGAAGGAGGGGAAGGGGTTCGTGAAGAAGCCGGACCCGCATGATGAAGCCATGATCATCCTGAAGGGCCAGATGGACACTCAGCCCCCCCAGGCAAGTAAAAACCTCATATGAACAAGTGAAACAGTCGCTTATCGGAGAGTGGGGTGTCATTTTGAGGAATTCCATCTGATCTTGCCGAGACAGGCCCCCACTGCCCCAGCTCCCACCCTGTCCCCAGCGAAAGCCCCCAAGGACGGTGCCCCCACCCCCACTGCGGACAGGAGCGCCAAGGCGAGGCCCCCAAAGGCGCCGCTACCTGTGGAGTCTGAGAGACCCCCAGCCCCACTGCCAGGTGAGCATGAGAAACTGCCCTCCTGGGTGGATTCCAGCTTCCCAGTCTCACCTAATGCTCCATTAACACAACATGACACTGTATGACATTAAAGGATCCCACTATTACATCACTCTTAGTATTAGTGCGCTGCTTAGGGAAAGAAATATAAAAAATCTAATTCTATGATGACATTTTAGTCCTGTATTAATCTAGAATTGTGTCGCGCTAGTATTTAGGTTAGTTTCTCAATGGGTAGGCATGAATGGAGGAGATGTCTCATAAACGTTATTTATGGAAAAAATACAGTGTTCATAAAATTTAGAAGGATAAATCACAATGTATTTGGAAGGGTGCCACAGGTGCATTGTGGATAGTGAGTGGTTGGCACGTGCTGCACATGCAGTGTCTAGGGAGCTGCCGGTGGAGGAGGAGAGCATGCAGACGCAGCTGCACCGGTGGAGCAGTGAGGAGCATTACACTTACGTCAATGTGCCCTGGAAGCTCTATCTGCGGAAGGAGGTGAGAGGCCACAACCATTATAGGCCACACCCCCTAGGCCACACCTTTCATCATACCACCAGGCCACACCCCATTGGTCACACCCACGTATGCCACACCCCCATAGACCACACCTCTCATCATGCCACCGGGCCACACCCCCATAGGCCACACCTTTCACCATACCACCAAGTCAAACCCACATAGGCCACACCCCCATATGCCACCACTCATTATACCACCAAGCCACAGGCACATTCAGTGTCATAGTTGTTATGTAGAATGACAATGATGTTAATTAATAATCTGTTTTATTTTCTTTCACAGGTTTTCTACCCTAAAGACAGTTTTAATAACCCTCTACTGCTGGACCTCATATTCAGACAGGTGTCTCATACAATGCCAACATATTTGTCTATCTGATGACCAAAATAACGACTTTTATATGTAAACTTTTCCTTCTGGCCTCCCTTGTTTCTACATGTCCCCCAGATAGTCCATGACACGTTCTCCGAGGCCTGCATCCGCATCACGGCAGAGGAGCGCCAGAGCATGAAGTCGCTGTTTGGTAAATGCTGCCCCTCCCCAATCACACCCCTGTACCCCGTGCACATGTGGTCTGCTGAACAGAATCCATCTGCCGTCTCCTAGTGGAGAACCGCATCGAGCTGAGCTCAGCGCCGCCAGACGAGGGCGTGAAGAAGAAGGTTGTCACTACAGCCAAAGACACCTGGGAAATTTACTTCTCTCGCCTCTTTCCTGCATCTGTGAGTTTCTTCCAGATTTTTTCTTTATGCCCCCCCCCCCCACACACACACACACACAAAACAATCAGGGAGACACGGCAGCAGCTTCTCACAAAGAGTGGTGTGTGCGCTGTGTGACCCCTCGTGACCCCTGTGACCCCATCGTGTCTTGCAGGGCAGCGTGGGAACTGGAGTCCAGGTGCTTGCCGTGTCCCATAGGGGGATCAAGCTGCTGAGGCTGGTGAAGAGCAGTGCCTCAGCACAGGAGTTCTTCCGGGTTCTTCGGCCGTACAGGTTGGACGGGGGAGTACACCCAGAAAACTTTGGTTAAATACTATAAACCTGCTATAAGTCTAATTTGGAGCAAACCCCATCAGCAATACAAAGCTGAGATGATAAAGAATAAAAATAATGTGGTTGTCTCGGAGATCGCATGCAGTGCTCATCCAAAAGCAGTGGCAGTAAACTTTCCATCCTAGGAAAACCTAGGGGTACAGTGCCGCAGCGGGGAGCGCTGCCGTCACACGCTGCTACTTGGTGTTTGCACGTTCACTTTGCACGTTTGCACGTTCACTTTGTGTGTGGGTGCCTT
>JAABNY020000045.1:16847690-16862122 GCA_015164015.2 Brevimyrus niger | reverse complement strand
TGCCGTCACACGCTGCTACTTGGTGTTTGCACGTTCACTTTGCACGTTTGCACGTTCACTTTGTGTGTGGGTGCCTTAGTGGCAGATCCGGCAATTTTCTCATACTGAATTTGAGTGCTTACATTAGCCGTATATGTGACTGTGCACCCTTGTGCCAACTGCAATGTATCAGTTCTATTATATTATATTATCGATTATTTGATGAATCATCAGATTAATCAGTACATCATTTGATCATTGACATAACCGATAGTGGGAGTCCTACTTAAGGGGTCTGTTTCATTTCACCTTCCCTCTTTCCAGCTACACGGACATCATGTTCGTCACCATTCCCTCCAAGAACATGCTTGAGTTCAACCTGACCAACGAGAAGCTGATCCTCTTCTCCGCAAAAGCGCCGCAGGTCAAAGCCATGATCGACTTCTTCATCACCGAGCTGAAGAAGGTGGGCCTGGGAACACACCCTCCCCCTCTCGCCCAGCCAGGGAGGGGGTTCACGCCCTCTGGGAGGATGGCGCTCGTGGCCCCTCACCCGTCTTTCCCGCCGTAGGACTCGGATTATGTCGTGGCGGTGCGTAATTACATCACCGATGACCGGTCACTGCTCAGCTTCCACAAGGGCGACATCATCCGGCTGCAAACCATGGATGGCCTGGAGGAGGGTGAGACACCTCAGTGACCTTACACACAGCAGCCAGCAGGCGGCATGCCGGTTAACACAACGACGGAGCTTTGATAGCGCTCATCGGATGTCTGAACGGGTTTGGGCACTAACCGCAGTCATGAACCTATGACCCGCTGGATGTTTCTCAGGCCACTACTATGGCTGCATTGTGAAAAAGAAGGTGATGTTCCTGGAGGAGATAAAGAGAGACACCCCTGACTTTGGTGGGTCTGTGTGTCTCGCATGCGGAGGCGTAGGCCTCACTGCTATGGTTTGCCGTGTCCTTAGGCCCGACTGAACATTATCCAGCAGGATGTTCTGATTCCTGACGCCACGCTTTACTGCCGGGCCCTTGTGACCCCGTTTTTGTGCTTTGTGTCTGGGGTTAGAGCCTCCCTCTCCTGGATCTCCTCCCTGCATGTCGTGCTTTGGGCTGCTTCCCGTCGCAATGGGTGTTAATCGGCCCAAGAGAGCGTTTGGCCCTACTGAGCACCACGTTAACACAAGGGTCTCCATTCTCGTCAACCTGAGAAGCTAGGAATCCGTGTCTCTGTTTCACGCGCCCGTTTTCCTATGACCCGCCGAGGCTGGAAGTTCGGGGCTGTCCACGGCCGCTCCGGCGTGTTCCCCGCCGAGTTCGTCCAGCCAGTGGCCGCCCCCGACTTCATCAGCCTACCCGTGGACAGAAAGGAGGAGCCCAAGAACAAGGAGGGGCGCGTGGCGGCATCGGCGGCGGTGGCAGTAGCCGTGGCGTCCACAGCGGCCGCGCACGAGTTGGACCGAACCACTGAGGTGCGTAGGGGGGCTCGACGGCAGGAATTGCCTGCCACTCTTAACCACTGACTGACAATGTCATGCAATGCATGAAATCTTCCGCTACACGTCGATCACTAGCAGGATTATTGTATTCAAGTCCAAGACCCATGTGTGGGCAAAGGAAAAATAGGTAATGGATGGGAAGTTGTCTTACTGGTTTACCTGTAGTGTACTTTTTAAAATAGCCCTGCCGTTGGATTGCTCTGTCATCTGTTTTTGCATGTGACTAGACTTTTTTTAGTTATTCCTAATGACTTGGACTCACTCACTGGTCACTGGACTTGGACTCGAGTGCCCATGATTCAGACTCAGCCACCTTTTCACCACTGAAATTACAGTATTACTGATGATGTAGTACCAAGGTTTTTCCACTAGGTGGCTCCAGGTGTCAGTGAGTACACGGATGCTTATGAAGGCGGCACAGCAGAGGTGGATGAGAGGATGTTACAGGACAGCAGATACAGTATGGTGGAGTTTGCCAAGAAATACTTCAGGGAGGCCCAGGGCAAAGACAGGTCTGCTTTTATCCTTTTTTATTTTATATTTTGGTTTTAACCTGGTGCTCTGTCCAGGATGTACCAGTGTCTTGAATGTAACGCTGCCTGTGATAGGCTCCCGGCCATCACCAAGACTCCGTATTGGATAAGTAGTTGGATGAATGGGTATAGAAAATAAAGGTGGGCTAATTTCTGCTATAAATATTTCAATACTTCTGTGTCTTCCAGCAATTCATATAAACAGAGGTCTAAGAAAGGCAGAGATTCAAGGGAACCGTCAGATATGGTGAAATATTGCAAGGTAAGAGCTGTGGCTGACAGACACAGCCAGTGCGTATTTAAAACGCACAGTCTGCATCAGCATGTCGGTTTGCCGCGCCGACGGCTCCGTTTGGGGGGGCAGCTTGTGCCGTATCACCTCTGTCTGTCCCAACAGTCCCCGATTCCGGAGTCCCTGATCGATTTCACTGACGAAAACATGAACAAGGTGGCAGCGGATATTTTCCTGGGTAGGTGAGGGGTCCTGTGCTGGTTCTTTCCCACTGCCACCAAGAACCGAGCCGTGCCTGAACCAAACCGCAAAGAGATGCTCCTCCATTGTGAAGCACGGGAGCCGCCGCTGCGCTAACCCGGCCCTGATCGCTAGCAGGTCTGAAAGCATGATCAAATCCAGCTGGTTGTGTGTTCCACCCCCTGATTGGCACGGAGACGAGAGAGAGCCGGCGGTCTGCGCCGACGTGGAGGGTTTGGCATTATCGCGCGTCGCGATGTATTCGTCCTCAACATGAAACTTTCCAGCCCCCTACTTGTAAACGAACAGCAGAGCAGGATGGACTCGCAGTGGCGATTTGTGCATGCTGATGCTACTGCCACTAGCGTTTGATGCTAACGCAGCACAACGCTCGTCACAGATGTACTGAGAGAAGCGTAAGCGGTAAACGAGCGTCTCTTTGGCTTCTCCTTGCTGTTGCTCTCCAAACCCGGTGACGCCTTTACTGAGCCAACCCTTCTGCAGTTGGAACTGCACTGTAACTGGTGTCTCTTTGTCATGTGTCTTCTTGTTCAGCTGTGATGAAGTTCATGGGAGACTACCCCCTTAAAGGCCAGACGGAGCAGGAGGTCGTCGACACCTTCCTAAGGGTACGGAAGCCACCTTGTTCGCTTTGATGCAGCGCTGCTGTCAAGTGGGTGACTTTCATTCTTGCCCATACAACCCCACAGCTCAGCGGGGAATACGCACTAATGAAGGATGAAGCTTACTGCCAGGTCATCAAGCAGATAACTGCCAACACCAGCGCCAAAATGTACGCGACGCCGCCATTGCCCCGTGCCCCATGTCCACCCCCCTTCATAAGCCGGCTGACCCTCACTCTTCTTTCCCCTGCGATGCGCAGGGACAGCTGCCAGAGGGGCTGGCGCCTTCTGTACATCCTCACGGCCTACTACCGCTGCTCCGAGGTGCTGAAACCGTTCCTGCTCAAGTTCCTGCAGGATGTGGGCCGGACCGCTGGTGTGCACTTCCAAGGTGCGCCCCCTGGTGGCCGACGTTACCTTCCAGAGGAACCTTTGTCAAACCTCATTAATCACAACAGTCACTTCTCATAATACATCCTTATCATTATTCACCTGGAAATGGTCGGAGGAAAGTGATTCGTTGTCATTTTTGACACGCCAGTGCAGAACAGCAAGATGGGTCCTCTACACTTAACCCATTTGTGACATAGCAGGGGGGCAACTAATTCAGCACCCGGGGAGCAGTGCTTCAGTGCGCTACCTTGCCCAGGGTACCTCAGTGCTACCTTGCTGGTCAGGGATTCAAACCAGCAATCTTTCAGTTACAAATGTGTGTGTCCAACCATTAGCCATCCAACGGCACCAAAAACAAGGTGATACGTTAAAAAGTTTCATATGAAGCAGAAACGTGACATCAGTCTGGTGCTGCTGTTGACAGGCATCGCAAAAGCATGTGAGCAGAATCTGAGGAAGACTTTCCAGTATGGTGGGCGCACTCAGTTTCCAAGTAACATGGAACTTAAAGCCATGGTGGTAGGTCTACTTAGATGTTCTTCCAGCACCCAGCCATGACCTCAGAGCTGGCTCCAGACGTTATTTTCCTTCTCCGTTGAGCTCTGGAACATTAACTGCATGCTTTTGGGTTTTTTTTTTTTAGGCTGGGCGAAGCTCCAAGCGGCAGCTCGTTCTCCTGCCTGGAGGCATCGAGCGCCACCTCAAGGTCAAAACTTGCACGGTGAGTCTCCAAGCTCTGGTCGGATCAGCGGGTGGATGGAGGTATAAGAACTCTTCATGCGCACTTCTGCTCCCTCTGCTCAGATTGCCCTAGATGTCATCGAAGAGCTCTGCTACGAGATGGACCTGCACAGGCTAGAAGCCATGGATGAATACGCCGTCTTTGTGGTCACTAACAGAGGCGAGAGAACCTGCAACCTCACACCGCCAACCTGCGACGGAAGCCGTCAGGTTAACCCTCCCGCTATACAGCACGGTGTCCCGTATCTGCGTCCCTCTGCAGGCCAGAACGTTCGCCCCCTGACCAAGAAGGAGTACATTCTGGATGTGGCGACGGAGGCCGAGCCCATCGACAGCAGCTATAGCTTCTGGTTCCGAAGGGTGATCTGGTGCCACCCGATGAGGTTCGACAACGAGCTCTGCGTCACCATGCATTACAACCAGGTGACAGCGACCGCTACCCACCCCGGTGTCGGGACCGAGATAGAAATCTACATCAATGGCTTACGCTCCAGCTAACACAAGCACTCTGCATTGTGCGACGCAAACGCCCAGGTTCTCCCAGACTACCTGAAGGCCCTGCTCAACACCATACCCCAGGGGAAGGTCAGCGAGCAGCAGCTCCAGCAGCTCTCCAAGCTGGCCGCCTTGCAGCACCGCGCTTCCGACAGCGTCTACCTGCCCACCATGTAGGTCCAAGAGGCTCCTCATCTCCCTGACCTGTAAACTGGCATGCTTTGCGTCACAAGAATTGGAGGATCTCTACAGGCAATCAGGTTCTTTATCAGTTGGCACAAGTTTTGTTTCAGGAACTGGCATGAAGGGAACCACCTACCCTTAAGAAACGTTACACTTATTAACCTATTTGCTATCTCCGACGTTGCCAGCTTTCAGACTCGTGCTTCACACAAGAAATATTATAGGAAATCTATATTATTCCATTCTAAACACAAAATTAGCTACATCAAATGCACTGGGGTAGTTTGCAAACCCTATTTACAAGATAAATAGACTGTTACATACATGTAAATGTGTGTGCAGACTTGTCTCAAAACTGAAAACCTCACGCCAGCCAGCTGACCAAAGAAGGCAACCCTGTATCTCTGGGCCACAGAAGTTAGACTTAACACATTTTCTATCTCTGAGCGGTCAAAGTCAGCTTTAATAGCTACGTTAGACTTACTAACAAATTTGCTATCTCTAGGCTGCTGAAGTTACCTTTAATCACTACATGAATCTCATTAACACAAGTACCATAACGGCTCTGACGGTCATGTTTGATGATCCTGTGTCGACTGCGTGTTAATGGCCCCCAGCCGAGAGGTGCAGGACTGCATTCCCCCACAGCTCTACGGACTGCAGCGTCCTCAGCAGTGGTTAAACATGGTCACCCAGCACATGCAGCAAGTCCAGGCCCTCAGCCCACACCAGGCCAGGTCCCAGTTCCTGGGTAAGGCATCGCTTTACCGAGCTATAACCTTGAAATTTGTCTCTAGGGTCATTTAATCATTCGATCTGTGTAACAACTGTGTGCTCTGCTGCTCTGGTGTCGCCCCCAGGGCTGATCAGCGCCTTCCCCACGTTCGGCTCGTCCTTCTTCTACATTCAGAGCAGCAGCAACAGCGCCATTGTGGCTCCCTGCATTCTGGCTGTCAATCAGAACGGCCTCAACTTCCTCAACAAAGACACCCACGTAGGTCTTGTCCTGACCTCCTGGAGCAACTGGTTTAGGTACCCAACTACCAAACCTACTAATGCTGATCCTTCTCAGGAGGTGATGGTGAAGTTCCCCCTGAAGGAGGTCCAGTCCACACGGACCCAGAGGCCAACAGCAGGTTCCAGTTTCCCATACGTGGAGATCATGCTGGGGAACCTAATGACTCAGCGTATATCCCAATTACAGCTGGAGCAGGTAGGACCCTGGGGGTGGCCTGTATATTGCCAGACTAAAACTCCATGGATTTCACACGGCTTATTCCTCATACCCCAAGTATGGCCAAAGAGCAGCCTTCTCTGCCTTCACTTGTAACTCTGCCCATAGAGTCTGGAGCTCTGTCGTGTCATTGCCATGCACGTGGAGAACCTGCTGTCCAAGCGCGAGAAGCGATTGACGCTGCCGCCCAGCGAGATCACCTTACTGTAAGGACAAAGGGGTCCATCTCCAAGTCAGCCATACAGACAACAACTCTTCATCCTGGTACATACATTTATCCAGTGACTTATAAAGTTTACATATTTTTTTCCAAATATGTTTTTTTTTCTCCACAAAATAAAGATATTTAAAATAATCAAGTCAGTAACGTCTAATTATTTAAGTGCGGCAACACAAGCTGAAAAAAAAAAGCATAGGACGCCTGAAATGAGTTCACTGGAATATTCAGATGTACCAAACAGTGTCACAAATCCCATAGTTTAATGCTAACGGGTGAAAAGATATATGTGATCTGATATTTAAAATGCAATGTGTTGTATTTATACACCCAACGTGTCTCTATGGATATTTTAAATGTATATAAACGAAGACTGAAATCAATTAATAGCGCTATTTTTGTAAAACATTAAATATTTATATAGAAACTGGATGATCTCCTTTTTTATTCATGCGCGGAACAACCAACTCTTGATCGGAACTCCTGATGTCTAGAGGCACGTGTGTGGATGGCGATCACCTCTCTAAAGCGTATCTCCTCACGAAAGGTTAATAGGTCGCTGCCTATTCGGATGGCCGGGAGTCGAGTATCTAAAGCGGCCGAGTGTTATAAATATAACAACAGCTGCGCAGTCAGTCACACGGCCAGCGTTCAAATAGGATTTCTTTGCAATCTCGATGGTTCTCCCACATTGATAGCGGATCACATACTTCTTCAGGCCTTACACCAGCAAGAAGTACTTCAGCCCATTAAGACTATGACAACTACATTAGTAAAAGAATAACACTGCAAAACCATACCGTTTATGTATGTCAAAATTACTGTAGATTTCAAAACTCGGTATATTCGGGCTGTCAAATGACCCCATTGCTTTATATCACCTACCAAATACACATCCTTGATAAGTTTTTTACAACACACGCAATACAGAATTCACCGAGAGTAAAACTCCGTAACTCTCCTCCTCTTCGCAGCTTTTTCGTATTTACATATTATGACTGACGTTTATTCCAACCAATGGTTTTTAATACGTCCTATGGCACTCTGTAATAACCAATCAAAATATTCATAAGGCGTGACATAGAAGTATTCACGCGTCCTCTCAGTGACTATTGCAATGCTTGGCAACGGTAAACTATGCAAAACTAGTAGGTACGCTGGGGCGTACGTATAAACAGTGACCAACAAGCTATTTTAATAAAGTGGAGAGAGGTGAGACGACATTGCCAGGGATCGACTTTGGGGGGTATTCATAGATCTTTCTCGGATTTTTAATTAAACAAGCTGTTGCTATGGATAAGCAAAAGGCGTAAACTGGTTCGTCGGAGCAAGCGCGGTATGCGGCGCATGCGTGGACGTTGCAGTGGGTCACACGAGTTTATTTCTCGACTCTGCTTCTTTTTATGTAAGTGACTGAAACGCAGGACAGGATTATAAAAGTACAGCGATAAACACTGTACTAGGTTCGCCGTTTTCTCTAGTTTGCCGGGCAGGACGTTGCATGTACGTGGAATTTGAGGGATTTATGCGAATGTGGTATTTTAAAAGGATGCTATAGGCTAGCTGAAATACACGCAGAAATAGCGATTGCCAGAAATAAGGACGCATATGTTTGTATATTCAGCTTATATGCATCGTTCAACAAATATACTTTACAGAAGGATTGCTGGTGCGCTCTGTGTCACGTTTGCATTGGGTAAGACCAGGTAGAATAGTTGTCATCGATAAAATGAACTAGGTGCCTGATCAACCAGTTAATAATTCAGCCCTAAAGTCAAAAACATGTGAGTAGAATTCAGTTTTTGCGAGAGTGCTGCTTAAGGAACCGGCGACTCTTTTAGTGCGTGTAAGATGGCAGCAAGTGGCTTCACAGACTTAAGGGAGAAGTTGAAGTCGATGACCCCGCACAGGGAGACCCCTCGGAGCGAAGTTTCGCAGCCGGGCTACGGACGCAAACGGAGACGCCGGGATTCGGACGGCGAGCAGAGCGACTACGAAGAACAGCGGGAGCTGCAGGCGCACCGGGTAAAGAGCTGCGTCAAGCAGGCCAGCATCTTCAGTGCCGAGGAGTGCTTCCGCATCGAGTCCAAAATCGACGAGGTGGTCGCCAAAGCCGAGAAGGGTTTGTACCGGGAGCACACCGTGGACCGGGCGCCCCTCCGCAGCAAGTACTTCTTCGGGGAGGGCTACACGTACGGCGCCCAGCTGGAAAAAAGGGGGCCGGGTCAGGAGCGGCTCTACTCCAAAGGCGAGGTGGACGAAATCCCGGACTGGGTGTACGAGCTGGTCATCAAGAAGCTGGTTTCCAGCCGCGTCATACCCGAGAATTTCGTCAACAGTGCCGTCATCAACGACTACCAGCCCGGAGGGTGCATCGTGTCCCATGTAGACCCCATCCACATCTTCGAAAGGCCCATCGTCTCCGTGTCCTTCTTCAGTGACTCGGCTCTCAGCTTCGGCTGCAAGTTTCAGTTCAAGCCCATCCGTGTGTCGGAGCCCGTGCTGTCCCTACCCGTCAGGCGGGGGAGCGTCACTGTTCTCAGGTACGTGTAGAAAAGATGGTCTGTTATGAGATGGTACAAAAGCAAGTCGTCTTCTTGGATTGAGACTAGAATTTCTGCAAAGTGTACCGCTACCCAGCTTGGTGTATCAGAAAGGGACTTTACCTAAAATGTATGTTATGGTCAGATGCTCCTCTTTCTAATTGCAGTGGATATGCAGCAGATGAGATAACCCACTGCATTCGGCCGCAGGATATCAAAGAGCGAAGAGCTGTCATCATACTGAGGAGGTGAGATGTTGTTTCTCCCTCCCCGGAAAAGCTTGTTGGAAAAACGTTTCCTCATCTCAGAACACTGTCAGCCAGTGTAACATTAACAGGGATCATGTAACTTTGTGCATTACTTCTGTAATTTGCCTTATTTTGCCCCTCCAGCTTATTGGTGGCTCTTCAGAGACCCTCCTTGACTGTCAGCATTTCCACTGTGTTTCGTAGGACCAAAGCAGACGCCCCGCGACTGGAGCTAAATCTGGCCGGCGATGCGCTCTTCTCCAGCTTCACCCCCGGCAGACGGAAGATGCTAAGGGCTAAGCGGTCTCACCAAAAGGCCGACCCAGATGCAGCACACAGGTAACCTTCTGGAAGTCCTTGTCCCTCCCCCCCGGCAGTCATGAGACTAGCATCCTAACATTCACGTGAAAGGTAAACTGACCTGGGTAACGTGTATTTATTATAAGGCTGACCCTTAACAATGTCCCTGTGTATCGAAGACCTGTCCCACCGTCACGGAGATCCTGAGATCCTTGCTCGATCGATCCGGTCCGGGCCAAAGGCTCCTTTCTCTGAAAGCAGTCGTCCCTGTTTCCACGGCGTCGCTCGGCGTGATGGCACCTGCTTCTCTTGCAGGCCCCGGATTCTCGAGATGGACAAAGAGGAGAACCGGCACCCGTCGCTCATCTGCAGGCACAGGTGCCGGAGCGGTGTCTCCCTGGATGGTGCGCGGCGGAGGTTCCGTGATCCAGGCAGGATCGTGAAGAGGGAGAGGCGCTGAGGAGGCGGGCGCCTAGGCGACTCGTCTCTGTCCATGATTCCCGTTTTTTTTAATTTATCTTAGACATCAGGAACCTCAAATCTTGGACTCTGCTGTCCGTGAGGAACGCTGCTCTGTGCCAGAGGTTTCCATCTCCTAGCAGATTCTCTAGAACAGTATTTCCCAACTCAGTCCTCGGGGAACCCCAGACAGTCCACGTTTTTGCTTCCTCTCAGCTCACCTGTACCAGGTATTCGGAGTTCCTGATTGGCTGGGAGCTGGGAGGGAGCAAAAACATGGACTGTCTGGGGTCCCTGAGGACTGGGTTGGGAAACACATCTCTAGAAGTCCTCATCTCACAACTGTAGCCTGACTTTCTGCATTTTTTTTTTTGCCCCCATCCTCACCCGTTATGGTGACGATGTTGCAGAACGTGACGTAGCACCTTAGAGTAACCATTCCGGTTAAATTTGATTTATTTCAAATAGTTAAGTCTTTGCACATTAGATATAACATGACTGAACATTTTCAGAAATTGGGGTCTTTTCAGTTACAGAACTTGCAGTATAAACTGTATGTGGTATTTCTCCTCCTTCCCAAATCCCATGCAGTCTTTTAATTATTATTATTATTATTATTATTATTACTTCTGCTACAGAGACTACATAAGTTTGCTTATAGTATTGGGGTATATCTGTCTCTCCATATAAGGTATGAGCTATTAGGTATGTATTTTCTGTAAGCCCTGTTTGTTTCAGTGACTCTCCCACTTCATAAATTACTTTTCTTGGAAGTGTATAGATTTTTTTTGTCTTATTCAGAAGTTGCCATAATAGGTCACTTGTGCAGATTTGCATTTCATTTCAGTGACTTCAGTGCTTTATGCTGTTGAATTACCATTAAGGGGTATGTATTTTGCATAACAAGTATTGCATTCAAGTCTATGCATTGCCTTTATTCAATTCTGCATGTAAGCGAGGGGTTTTAAGGATCCCTCTGAAAGGATTTGTTCGACTTGTTGTTTAAAGTGCTGGGGAACATGGGAAGCGATTTTCAAGGATTTCAAAGGAGTTGCTTTTGGATATTCTTGTTTATTAATTGCCCGATGGTGTTCAGACTATCACCTAAAGGTGTTAAGGATAGGCTATAATGCTGCTATTTTAGCATTTTGGTGAGGGAATGATTTTGTTTGAGTTCACAACGTACATCTGTTGTTTTCATTTGTTTTGTTGAGGAAGCCGCTTCAGAATGTGTGTGTGTGTGTGTGTATACGACTTGGACCGGTGAACGGATAAAAATGGATAAATGAAGAATTGGTATGTAATAAGGGAAATGTATATTTATGTACAAATGTGTCATTCTGTTCATTTCTTGCCTGTGTTCTTATAGCCCTATCGATACTTGACACCAAACAAATCATGCTATATATATTTATTACTTGTGGTGCCACTCACTTTAAAAGTCGACAGTTGTGTAATAAGACTCAGTATGACTTTCGTTAGTTAAATTACAGTTAAAGTAAAGCATAGTACCCAATGGAAGAAGCTGCGGCAAAATGTATTACATCGGTGACTTACTCTGCCCGCAAGGGGGCAATGGAAGGTAAATGGCCAAGAATGCAAAGGATAAATACATTTCCAGGGGAATGGAGTATGCATAGTTATTGGATGTCGTAAACATGGTCTCTTAAAAGAAAGGAAAATTAAATACGTAAACGTAAGAATTTTATGTATTACGTAATGTAAACAGACGGCGAATGGTCAGTTTTAATGTCCGCCATTAAAACTATAGTATTTTTCTATGATTTTACATTTAGTCATATAAAAAAAAAGTTCCTGCTTTACAGTTCTGGCAGGCACTAAGAGCGGTTCGATAATCGGCTTAAAAACGCCTCGACGATACTCAGTTTATCAAGTTTTAGCTCTCACGGCAGCCAAATCTTTCGGCGTTGAACGATCAACTACAAAAATATAATGCTATTCCGTCATTCTGTTTTATTTTTATTTATTTATTTAAAAAGTCTTTTTAGGCTATGAAACCCATAATCTATACACATTAAAGAGCAAGTCCGGGTCACTTAAAAAGCAGAACGTAAACCGCAGTTTCTGCAGGAGTGAACCCAAAGTGGGTGCACCTATATTATGCAGTCCTCTGCACTGTTTGTTCTTGTCCCTTTTGCAGGAGATTATTTTTCCCCCACATGTATTTGATTCAGTCCAAGGATGTCGAAACTGTAAACGTCGAACGTGCCCAAGGCTGTGATTCTTGTATTAAAGAACTCATCCTGACCGTAGGCGTGGTAAGGTCGTCGTGGTCGTGTTCCCCGGCTTCTAATTGGCTGCCGTTTGCGTGTCTTCCTGACTTCATTGGATAGCGGGGCGCAGCTTTGGGTGAATTTGGAAGAGCAAGGGGGTCCCATCTTGACGTTCTGTTTTGGGTTTAACCGGACCGAGAGTCATTCCCGTCTTGGTCTTTTTTTCTTCCCTTCCTTTATGCTGCGTTTTTTAGGTTTTCAATATGATGAAGTTTAGGTTCAAACGGCAAGGGAACGATACCCAGAGAGAAAAAGCGAAACAAGATGTCTTTGCATTTAACAAGGTATGGTAACACACTGAGCGGAAACACCCGCTCGTAAAGCGCTTGCGTTCGTAATAATTAATTGATAATTACTGATTTTATTGTGATATGGATGTGATCGTCGTATGTGACATCCTTCACTGAAAAAAAAAACAAGTTATGAAATGTACAGCCATTACCTAGGATATCTAACCTTAAACTGTTATTATTCAATTGTGCAAACGTACTGAAGTTAATTTGAGCTGGTTAACATTTCTGCTGAAAGCTGGACTCGGAGTTGTAGCAAAGACTGATATCAAGCATGCGGCAATAATGACGTTAGGGATTTCACCTTGAAAACATGAACGCACTGACAAGTAAATCTGTTGTTACTGCTGACTGGCATATATGCTGTTAAAACGTCATGGTGAATGGTGATATTTAAGGAGATTAAAAGAAACTGAAATGCAGATTTAAGGCAAGAAAGCTACCTTTGGTTGTTGGGATGTATGCAGTTGTTTTCAGATTTAAGAAGCATCAATGTTTTGCGTTATCGAAATAGTTCAAATTAAGTTTTTTCAGTTTGCTCACACTTCTAATTTGTAATAATTGCGATGTTTTCTTATAACTGCTGTAAATATTAATATCATTGTGTATATGCAAGAAGAATGTTGTGTAGAATTTAATGTTTTTATCCGGAGGGGGTGAAAGTTGTATTAATTTACACCTCCAGTTGTTTATTTTACGCAGGTCGTTTATTTTTCAGCGTGGTTCGGTTTAATTCTTACTTCTGGAGTATTTCCCGATGGAGTTGATAGTTGATATCCTGCTTTCAAAGCAAAATGGTCCCGTACAGAGACGCGGGGCCTAGTTGTTGTACGGCATATGTGGGGTTAGGAGGTCTGGTTGAAGCGTTATTACCGCCCCCTCCCCCGAACCCTCAATTGATACGCTGTCCGTCAGAGGAAAGCAAGCTTTCATCTTTCATCTCTGCCTTTGTTTACTTGTTTTTTTTTTTTTGGTTCTCGGGGGTACCTCTTTCACTTGATGTAAGGTGGGGGACAGCATGACGGAAAGCTTTTTAGTCCATTTGCCTGTTGTATTACCTGTATTATTTGCTCCTCTGCCATTTAAAGTCCCCCTGCAGACAGCATTTTTAAATTTGTAGCTATAGATCCTCTCAAAATCCCTTTCCTGTCTCTGATGCTGCATTATTGCACAGAAAGTCTAACATGGTAAAAATCTGTGATTTGCCCCTCGCTCCACCCTACAGCAGACAGTTGAGCACGGGTTTCCAAGTCAACCCAGTGCCCTGGCTTATGACCCCATCTTACGACTCATGGCCATTGGTACAAAGTCCGGAGCAGTAAAAATGTATCCTTGTTCACTCATAGAATCAGCGTGGTGGTCCAGCTCCATATTGGTACTTTAAGCACCAGAATGTGCTGGAAATCCTTAGCCCTCAGCAAGAACATCCCATGATCAGGTGTGTTGGGAATCTCTATGGACATCTGCTGCACTGGAAAATGAAGTGATGCAATGCTTCAAAAATGTGTGTTTAGATGTAGGATAAAACACTCAGTTCGGTCCACTACATCAGTTTTAAAAATACTAGCTTGGTAATACTACACTCTGAATTTGACTCCCCCTCCCCACTCTTCTGCAATCAAGAGGCAGTTTTTCTAGTCAAGCTTCAGTCGCAATAGATGCGTCTTGCGTTGGTTTCCATGGCCACCGCAGTAATAGGCCAAGGCCGAGGCACATGGCTTGGAAAGTCATTCCGTGCCGCTGTGTAGCTTCCCATGTCCCGGCTGCCTCTGCAGCTTGCACTCGCGTCCGCGCATGCGATCCAAGCATGCGATCCAAGCATGCTGGAGAACACCTTCATTGCGGCGGAGTTGTTTGCCGACCTGCTGTTAACGTCTAGTCTGGGGGGTGGGTGGGAGGGTAGGAGTAGTCGGCACGATTGTCT